>JAATLQ010035166.1:57532-84662 GCA_013421005.1 Heliconius erato x Heliconius himera
CGCTACACTAAATTTTGACCAGTGACACGAGAGGGAAACCTCTCCGGAGCCGCCAAGATTGCGTCCCAGGTGGAGATGCCGTCGAGTCTGTTCGGGGAGCTGGGCGGCGGGGGCCTGGTGGAGGACCAGCGCGCCTTCCAGCTCGCGCTCGAGCTGAGCATGCTGAACTTCGGCGAGAGCCTGCCGGCGAGCAACGCGCTGGCGAGCCCGCTCGGCTTCGCGCCGCCGCCCGACGACCGTGCCAAGAAGTCGCAGAACATGACGGAGTGCGTGCCCGTGCCCTCCTCCGAGCACGTCGCCGAGATCGTGGGCAGACAAGGTAGGCACCCTTATGTAAGGGCGCACGTGCCCCGCTTTTAGGTTATGTTCGACCGCAGCCCGCTCTGTTTGTTTACCCGCAAGTCGCTCGGGGCGCGCCGCGACGCCGCTGCCGCGTAGCCGCTGGCACGTAGGTCGTAGCTCGGGTCGTAGGCCGGTGGGTGGGGAGTCACACCGTGGATAATGAAAGAATGATGTGCAGTGATTTCCCATAGTGCGGGCCCGCCGGTGTCAGGTGAAAAAACTACGATCCACTAATTAAAAGGCAGCGACGAACAAAAAACGATACCCTTAGGGACGTTATAGTTTTTCTTGAGAGTACGTAAAAAAATTCCGACAAAGCCGATCGACGCCGCCTTATCTGAGACTAATTTTTCGAAATGTGCACCGGATTTGCGAAAAAAAACTAATTGCATGCCTGTTCGGAGATTCTTTTGTGAGAGTTATTTTCTTGCTTTTAACGACGTGAGTTGTAGATGCGGCTTTATTAGCTATCTACCCTCCGATCGTTCGTTGTCGATCTTTTTTTTTTGCACACTCTATATTTGTGTCACGTAAGCAGTAGTACCGAAAGCTCACCTACTAAACTTCGTACACAATGCCTTTAAAGCTTTATGCCGATAACTTAATATGCATCTACGGATTTTATTCTGTTCTAAATTATAAAAAAGTAGTACAATATTTAAGTTATATTAATGCATGAGCAAGCGAGTTTTTCAATGTTGTATTTACAAACAGCCAAACACCTAGTTCCTACGTTACAAGTTAAAAATGTAAATATTGAAATTTACAATTTAAAATTTCTTAACTAGAGACGAGATATTAATCAGTTAAGCAATTATCAGAACGTGTGATACATTTGTGTTAAATTAGAGTCGCTGTCTCATATATGTATATTAATAATAATCTTACTTATCTGAAACTTATTTCAAGGACGGAGTTATTTTTTTTATGGTCATATGTGGTAAAAAGTAGTGCGTAAAAGTTCCAAAAGCCTTCCAATTAATCTGATTGAAACTTTTTGTCATAATATTAGATGTAAAAAATTAGAAATTAAAACTAACAATATCGATGTCATATACGTGTCTATTGTCAATCAATGTATATTTTTTTAAGAATGTAATATTTTCTTCATATATGTCATTTATTATTTTTTTAATTGTAGCAGTAACAACATAAAAATTGTGTCAATAAAATACACAAAAAAAGGCTGTAGTAATATTAAAAAAATCTATACGTTATTGTCCATACACAACTTCGTGTTAATATAATTTTAAAAAAATACCCACATAGTATATATTATGAATAACACAATTTATTTCCCGCGCCATTTTATATTAAACTAAAATTACATTATTGTTAACTAATTGGCACTATCCTATATAACGAATTTAAAAAAAAAACCATACGAAGCATCACTTCTTCATCAGCTGTCATTATCTGTATCATTAATTAAAAAAAAATCCAATACAATATTAAAACTGAAAATACATTTAAATCGTAGTAAATAATATATTTCATGAATATTTTTATAATCTATTTTATCGTATTATATATACGTTTATACTAAAATCATTCTATAAATGATGGGTTTGTTTAGTTGAACGCGCCAATCTCAGAAACTATTAGTTCGATATGACTTTTTTTTTGTATTAGCTAGTCCAATTATTAAATTAGGCTAGAAGGCTAGTTAGTTCGGGCATTTATAATATTATAGAAAACTTTATGGTTTATTATTACCATTTGACCACGGAATCGAAGCCGCACTTAAAAGCTAGTACACAAATTCATATATACATATTATTATAACTTAGAATGGATATGCAACAAAAACAATCCCGATTTGTCCCGCAATCCCGACGTGGCCGGTCCCCGTGCACGTCCCCCGCTTTTTAATGAGACGCTCGCGATATAGAAATTGCATTCCGGTGATTGCCCCGGTGAGCCCCACATACATACTAGAAGCGATAGCACCTATACTAATATTATATGCTTATTTCATTAATATATGAATTTGTCTATTTTATTTACGGCGTTAAGTTTCGCCGTTTAACGCGTTGTGTCGATTTGGGATGGAAAGCGGAGAATGGAGTTTCTTAACACTAGATTTCTCTGTAGTTGCTATATGCGAGATGAAGCGTAAATTGTATATTTTTAATATAAATACAATATTTTTTTTACATTATGGAAATTTGCGGGTAGAACGCAAATCGCGTGGTTGTATAATTATATAGACGATAATAATTATTATATAATCTAAAAAATAATATATTTTCATAATTATTTTATTATAATATGTTATATATTTTAAGATCGTATAAAGTCGAATCTTTGCTTGGAAAAAAAAAGTATTTTCCGATACCTACGCTCATTAAAAAAGATTTGTTTAAGCATGTTGAGTATACTTCGTATTGGAGTGCTATTGATTTTTTTTTTCCAATTTTTTTTGCAAAATGAAAATATCCCAGTTACGAAATTAATATACGGAATTAATTAATACAGTAACTTGTGAATGGCCTTGTGTGATTATTTTGACTATTGAGCGAGAGGTTGTTGGTTCGATTCTCATCTAGGTTACACGATCATCATTAGTATTTATTCCCAAAACATTGTGTTTTAAATTAAAATATAAAGTATATTCTTATTATTATTTGTATACATACATTAGAGTTTCCTATCCATACATAATATTATTATAAGTAAGCAAAGTATATTTTAATAAAACGAAGAAACAATAAGAATTTAATACGATGTTAAATTGTTTCACAAGAATAACTAACGCTCAGACGGCGTAACAGAAAGCTGGAAACCTTTCCCAAGAACAATAATACAAAAATATAGTCTATAGACTTGTATGTATGTATGTTGGCTGCATTTCCAGCCGCCTCTTAAAAGCAAAACAAAAAACCGCCCGGCCGCGACACTTGCAACCTTGTCTAACCAAACTACCGACCGCTTCATTTCACTGACGGTCGTAACGGAGACGGCCCTTTATTGCGACAAGGTGCCATCCGCGGAACATTTCGTATTGTAATGTAGGTTATATCGCTATATTTAGGTCGTTTCGTTTTTGAACGATTCAGTTTGTTTGTGTTTTAGTTTTGTGTCTAAATATTTCCCGTGTTTTTTGGTTGTGCTCCTATCGAATATATTACCTCTAGAATTTGAAGAGAAAAATTCTAGAAATTAAAATTACATGCTATAAATTAATAAGCAAAGTCTAGTCGTAGACGTATAAACGAAAGCTTACTTCAATATAAAATTAACTATAGAAATATTATTATAATTAAATAGAGAAGTTTATCTGCATAATTTTTTATTATAAAACATAAAACGAGACCTTCCTCCATGTTCACAAAAAAAATCGCAGTAGTTAAAAATATCTTATTTCCACGACTACATACAAACATAAAAGTTCGAGAACATCTTTAGAATTAAATCTTTTCTGCGGACCCACCGGGCACAGTCACAATGGAGGAATGGTAGAAATTCAATACTCACTTGGAAACACACAAGTGCTTTAGCTGGGAAGTTTTTATTTATAATAAAGGTTCCTACTTACGTACCTGAGTACCTGAGATTTTTTGCAAATATTTTAATTTGTTTGCTTTAAAAGTTCAAATAGGCTTTGTTAGTACAGACGCTGGTTGCGAGCTAGCTACGTTATTTTCATTCAAATCGTCCGTACATTGAACATACAATGAGATATTATGTTTTATATATTATATGTAAATATAACTACTTAGTATTTTATATATTCACCATTTTTGTTATCTATGATTAACATGTATTATATCCGCGATTTCAAAAGATATCGACATACTTACAAAACAATGGTCAATCGAAGTGAAATCTTTAAATTCTCAAAACATAATTACGAGTTACGACCTTATAACAGCGCGTTGTACGACATGAATGTAAAATGAGAACATCCTTTGCCCTGAGCGGCGTCCGCCGCGATCTGAACCTTATACCACCGCAATAAAACTAGCCGCGACAGTAATACCGGCCGCCCATTCTGTTTATACCAGTGACATGTGTTTCAGAATATACCAAAAGGAGGTTGTTTAAAATTCTCGCGTTTACGCGCGGACACGGCGTGACGTCACGTCCGGTCGCCGCCCGCTCTCTATCGGTATCGATAGTCGATGTTCGATTGTCTCGATGTCGATCGGATCCTGTCGGCGCGTTTGTTGTTTTGATTTGTAGTGACGCCGTACTGTGTTTTGCATCTCGACGGAATCGATTTGAAGAGCGGTCGACTTAAGCTTAATATTAAAAAAAAATCTACACAGCAGATTAGGCAGAGGGAACCTAGTATTAAAACACTCCATCCTCCACTTTGCCGAATTTGATTGAGTGGTGGAACTCAACACCGCGATTTACCTCGACACCAGAGCGAAATGAAAATATAAATGTAAATAAATATTTCACTTCCTCAAGTGGGGATCGAATCCATAACTCACACTTTGCACCCTTGCGCAACGTCTGGCATCTCTTATTATCACTTATCCGCATTGTAAATACGAGGATAGCACCGATCCCGGTCCGCGTCGAGTAATTCATCCCCGTCTCAAGCCGGTTCGGTGACGGCCGCCGGACCGGTTCTGCATCAATGACTGGCAACCCTTCCTCTGTTTACTTCACATCTTGATAGTCATGTTTTTAGTGTACAATAACTCTCGATTTTGACGTTACCCGACCGCCACCGACTGTGGGAACCGAGGTGACTCGCTGGGAACACGACGCAAGAGTTGCATCTAAAAAGATACAGGCAGTTAGTCACTGTATAAATATACTATATACAGCCGCACTCTTCAGCCTCAAGTACAATGTAAGCGTAGTACAAATAGTATCGGTTTGGCCGAAAGAGAAAACAATCTAGTAAATCACACGTGCGAGCAGCGTGTACTAAGATCGCAGCACCGGCGAGGCGGTGAGAGGAAATCGAGATTCGCAGTAGGTACTGGCGTACGTTCCGGTCGACGCCACCGCAGTCAGGGTCAAGGCTTCGGCTCCTGCCCGCTGCTGCTCGCCTGGTAGACGGGGGGAGCCGCCCGTGATCAACGGAAATGGAAATAAAGCGAATTTAATTCCTACTATGCCTTTTAGGTGTGATCTCCTGTTTATTTGCTCGTTAGTTCGAGCGCCGCTGTAAGGGACTGTATTGTTAATTTATGTTTGTTACTTTATTTAAATGTTTAGTATTTTTCTTTTCATACAAAATTAACAGTTCATCGAGGCTGTTGTGGCGCAGTGGCACAAGCATGTGACTGTAAATGCGACGGTTGTGGTTTCGATTTCCACTCGGGTTAAATGAACTATTATTTATTTATATTTTCACTTCTTCGCTCTGATAATAAGGCGAAGCTCAACATGCTGTATCTTAAAAAATCGGCAAAGGCGTGGAAGTAGTATGTAGTTTTCTCTGGCTACCCACCAGCTTCCTATATGCGGAATACAGCGTGAAACTGATAAAAAAAAACAATTCATTCAGTTCATTCAAAACTCGTAAACGTCCGATCAGAAGGGTCGCTGAATTGCTTGTTAACCTGCTGCTATTACTTTAACAAGATTACACAAATCTCTATTCGTTGACAATTTTTGAATGAAACGGCTTCGTCGTAAAAAATAGAGGAGCATCTGTCCCGGGTCGCCCCCTCCCCTCCCCCCGGGCGCAGAGACGTCCCGAAATTCCACGATCCCGTTTTTTATGTAAGTCAACAGATGCATTCTGGAACACCGCTAACCGCATCTTGCGTCCTTATCGCTCCTTCGGAAATGAGATCCACGGATGTGTAGCAACTGATGATTTTAAGATATATTTTAAGGTGTACCGCATTTTCCTTCCTTGTCGCTCACAGGTTCCCAGTGCGGTGGCGCCAAGCCACTACGCCGTGCTCCGGGAACTAACTCGCCCCTGTTTGTATTGTACGCAGGAGCATTCCTAAAGTGGAAGCGTTTTGTTTCTAATGTTTTGTATATAAACAGACCGCTCGACTGGCAACAAAGTGTTACACGGGGTCACAGTGGTGAGTTGCGAAAGAGTGCCGTGACGTCACAACGCCGGCACCCTCGCGTCTGCGAAACTTAGGGACCCTAATGAACGACTTCCTAATTGCCGCGGCAGCACGAACGAGCCCGTAATCCGGCGCGAAAACGCACTACTCCGTTTAATTGTGGACCTTGAGCCCTTTCGGTGCTGAGTCTGAAATTGTGTGCCAGACGTCTCACAGCGCGCACTCGTACTAGTGGACGCGAATGATTATTTATGATACGTTTATTGAGTCATATACGTCGACCAGACGTAGCAGAGAAACCGCTCTTATGGAACATGGTGCAGTGAGGCCAGTGTCGTGTGGCGGCGCGGGTGCGCACGAGCCAAGTTGTAGGGCGACAAGTCAATACGCTTCCCGCACTAATGTTGACAACAATCCATCTCGGAGTGTCAGGCGGCGCCGCGAATTAGACTCACTCCCATTTCGATTTACTCGTCATCCGTGGACCGCGGACCGCTCTCATTATTGTGGGTACTACACGACGCCATTTACTGCGAGAACTAAGCGAGAGCAATTTCAGACCGAGATTAATTTATTTGTCGCGGACTACATTATTGTGATGGAAAAAGTCTTGTTCATTTTTCTTGTAAGGGTTTAATGACAGGATACGTTTATAATGCGTACGAGTCGAGTCGAGTCGGAGACGCAGATGTGTGAAATGTTGCACTAAGAATGTGCCCGATCTGGTGGCGGACAGCGAACACCACATGTGCCCTTAATCCTTATTCGTAGTTTATTACTCGCAGTTGACATTCAGCAAATCGTCCGCCGAACTAGTTCCACAGAAATCCTACATTGTAACGTAATTATATATTAACAATCGATTTAAAATCGACTACTATTATTATTAGTCACGATCCAATGACGCTCGCTCATTTTAATGTTCGCTAGGAACAAAAGGGACGGAAGCCAGAGCAAATTAGTTTTAAAAGACAACACATGACATTTCACATGGTATTATAGTATATTTTATAGTATAATTTACAAAAATAACTTGGAAATAGATTACCAGGCACACTTACTCACGTGTCTTATCATCAAAGTTGAGGTAACATCTGCTGGTAACCGTCTCTTACGACCGTTGCCTCACACCTGCCTCGCCTTAAGTACATCGATTTATTGATATCAGTATAATCGTATCGACAATGGATTAATTTAATCATCAATCATTTGTCAATGGAGGCAAAGCTTTTACTTTAATTACATATATGGTTTAATTGAGTCCTTATGAGATATCGATCGAGATATATTTTCTTTTTAAGTTTAAGTTTTGCATGTTTGAATTACCGTCTTATACTTTTCACTTATTTTTAAGTGAAACCATATGTCATAGAAACTTATAGTATTTCCAAAAAAAATTGTGTTTACTGTGAGATTGAACCTACACTCAATGTACAAATCTTTCATCACTAATACGTTCTAAAAAATAAAACATCTTAATAATAAAATAAATGACATAAAAAATATAAATATAAAAATAGAGTATAGTGACACTATTCGGTTTGCGCCTGTCATTTAAGAGTCAACGTCCTGTCATCGAAGTTATTGAATACGTACAATAATTTTATTTAGCTTCGAATTCCACATTCCTCGAACAAAAAAACAGAAACAAGTAAAGTTGGTTGCACACATATGCCCATTATATGAATGCTAACTATTTTCGAAGAACCGTTAAGGCTATGCTGTATAAGCGTTTAATTGCGAAAATGTTACAAAAAAATCATTATTAAATCGATAATAAGACCCATCTATAGTAATGTTTGGTTTTTTTATTTTTATTTTATATAATTAATCGATACCTTTTTTAATTGGTCATTGTAGAGGCTAGTCTATTAATTACTTTTGTTAAATACCTGTTAGTTGTTCCGAATCTTGTTTTAATGTCACACGTTATTTTTAGACTTTATTTAAATAGGACTAATGAAGTTATTTTTAGATTATTTCAAGACCGTCCGCTTTAGATTTCAAGAGGTGCGGGTTCGAATATCGGTACGTTCATTCAGCACTTTAAAAAAAATCGCACTAAAGATTTCCGATAAAACAAAATACAACTGTTTATTTTAAATATAGGTATATAAAATCAACTTTCAAAGGATTTTCGCTTCCTTATATTTCGCCTACACTCACCATGCCTTGGTCGCGACACTAAAAAAAGAATAAACACCTGGTGGCCATTATAAATTTAATCCATTGTGAATTAAATTACTTCCTATATTCGTGTTTAATTTGTATGTAAAATTATAGGTGTTCTGTTAGTACGTATATGTATGTATGTATATGTATGCATGTTTGTACGTGTCAGTGCCGGGGTACAAGGTAATGGGATATGTTTTTTAACTAAATATTTTTTCTTTTATGGGGTGGTTCTTTAGAAAATATTTGTAAATACTCTTATAATAAAATATATATAATGAAGATTTACCTGGCGATAGTTACTTACATAAAGAAAATCAACAAAGTTAAGAACTTAAAAGAGTTTAAAGCTTCTTTATATTTTATTTCTCTTATCCATATTTCAACTTTTCTCACCAAAAAAAACACTTCTTATAAATGTACCTAAAAAAAAATCTACAATAATATTATACAGGGTGTAACAAAACATTAAAAAACCTTAACCTAGTACCAACTAACCGGCTAGTGGCAATAGTTGTCCAAAACTCATTTAGGGGTAAATATAATACAGGAACACGAACGACAGATGTTGCGGCCGTTAGCGACGTCGACTTGGTGCGTGAGAGCGCCAACCGTCACCTAGACGACGTTTACTATTCAGTTATATTACGTTGTTATAGAGAATAATAATTATTGTAAGGGTTCCGTACCTCAAAAACGAAAAAACGGGACTCTTAAAGGATCATTTTGTTGTCAGTTTGTTATACATTTTGGTAATATGTTAGAAAAGAGTTATTTCTTTTGATACTTGGTTAATAATTTCTTGAATAAGTAATAAAGAATAAATAAAAAAAAATAAAACATGTAATTGTTATTGTATAGCAAATTGACAATTTTTTCTCAGCTGCATGTAGCAGGGTAGTCAGGGGGAGTCTAATGTTAAGTCACTCCGCCCCACATTCTCCGCTGAATTCTGGAGCCATTGCGTGTTGAGTGGCGGAACTCAACGCCGTGCTTCGTCTCGACATCAGAGCGACGAAATGAAAATATCGAATATTTTGTTTCCTTGCAGTTGCGCCCGCGAAACCACGAAAGCATTCGTGTTTTTATATATGCACTAGAGACTCTAAAGCGGTTTCACTCGCCTAAACTTATTTTTATATGGCAGCGAAAGATAATGTATAATTTTTAAATATTTTTTGAAAATTGTCCTTTCTAATACATCTAAAAATATGTGCACAAAGTTTCATGAGAATCGGTTGAGAAATTGTGGCATGAAAGACTAACAAACAAACTTATATTCACATTTATAATATTATATCAATATCTTTGATCAAAAGAGTTCGTTTGCGGTTACAATAATTTCGAAATTCTATATAAAAACTTATTCGAACTTCTCAAGATGGTATTGCAACGTACGAAATTTTTATGCTTATAACTTAATAATAAATAGTTTTTACATGCATACATGGAACATATACGGGTTTACGCAATATTTATTTAATAATTAAAATTTATCTTGATTTTATGGTAATTAGATCATGGTATTGATACCTACGTACAAAAATAATATTTTTTGTTTACGAGAATCGAATCTACTTAAACGAATAATTCGGAAAACTATTCAAAATACGATTATATTATACGTAGGCAACATTAAATTTCATTTGTATCGCGTCTGTGGAACACCGCGGATGCGAGGTTATCAGGCTCTTATCAGTTAGCGGAAACTGATTAATAATATTCCTGGGATTCTCGAAAAATTAAAGGAAAGCGCAATATGTTTTTTAATAAGTAAAACTTAGTGTTGCTAAAAATAAACATGCATACGAGAGCCAAGTAAAACACTTCATTATAATTATGACACTTTTATGTGTTGTGAACATGAGATAATGTCAGCGGTAATTAGTGAGGCCAGTTGTGGCGCAGGGGCAAGCGGGGTGACTGTAGACGCGACAGGTTGTGGATTCGATTCCTACTCGAGGAAATGAAATGTTTAATATTTTCATTTCTTCGTTCTCGTATCGAGGCAAAGCGCTGCGTTGAGTTCCGTCACTCACGTAATGCCTCCAGAATTAAACAAAAAGTGGAAATCAGAGTGTCTTAACACTAGCCTTTTTCTGCCTATCCTGGTACATACGGAATACAGTGTGAAGCTGTACAAAAAATAATAACAATTGCGTTTTTGCA
This sequence comes from Heliconius erato x Heliconius himera, assembly GCA_013421005.1. Lineage (NCBI taxonomy): Eukaryota > Metazoa > Arthropoda > Insecta > Lepidoptera > Nymphalidae > Heliconius > Heliconius erato x Heliconius himera. The sequence continues at coordinate 68,212 of JAATLQ010035166.1, forward strand.
AAAACATTTTCTTTCACAAAACGTGTCTTAAGTGCAAAAAAAAACATAACAAAAACCACAACAACTTCCCTTCGAATTCGACAATAATTCGACACTTAAGAAGTCGTCCGTCCGCTTCAGACAAAGCATTTCTATCTATATTGTTAAATACCTTAACACTCCGCACAAAAGGTTCCCTTTCTCGAGAAACATAACTGTAGGTACACTAAAATGACCACTGAAAAAAACCGCCGGCGCTCAAAAGCCCCGACTCGCGGCTATTAAGTCGGGTCTTCAAATTCCAGTGAAAGAGTCTACCTGCTCTTCCACTGTTACCTGGCTTATCGTCCCGGGCTATTGGCTATAAATTAAGAACACATTTCAAATGATATACATCATGGTTGAGATGGACTTCATTATTTTATCATCACGCTTAACAGCGGGTTAACGTCCTCGCTCTGCGGGTTAGCGCGGGATCGTAACTAAATATTGTTTACTGTATCGCAAATACTACAATCTCGGGTTACTCTAATTGACGGTTGAGTTTTTTACTTTCGCCGTTGCGTTTTTAGCTTGTATAGTAGGTAGTAGGTTCGAGCGGGTACAGGGTGTGGAGCTAGTCGATGCTGGCTACAGCGTAGTGGGTGGCGACCTCGCGTCGTGTAAACCGATATTTCCATCTCGCAAATGTTCAATGGCCGGTGTCGAGTTGCCTCCGAGCGGTGCGTGTCGCCAGCCTTTGGATTTCGCATGCTGGTACATTATTTCGCGTGATTAATTTATTATGTAGGATTTTTTATACAGAAATGCCCTCATACGCCACCTGCTTTGTGTTCGGGCAATTAGATGTAACAGTTGTCTTTGGGAATGTTAAATGCGAGAGGCTGTGAATTCGATTCCCACTCAAGGAAATATTTTTATTTCTTAGATCTAGTATGGATGGAAAGCGAGATATTGACTTACGCCACTCAAAACACAATGCCTCCAAAATGTACAGCGGAAATTGGGAAACGGAGAGTGTCTTAACACTAACCTCTCTCTGTCTACCCTGCTACTATATGGGGGATACAGCGTGAAGCTGCAAAAAGAAAATATTACAGTAAATAAATTTCATCAATAGTAATATTTATTTCAATAACTAAATATTATTAGATATATTCGACCGCAGTGCCAGCGCGAACCGCTCAGTTCCGCTAGGAGCCAAGTGGAGACAGCTGGCGGGAAGGCGCCATCTGCGGCGGCGCCCGGAAGTACCAATTTGTTTTTTTTTTTCGATTTTCGTACGACTCCTACGTCGTATGCTAATGTACTGGACGTAGCGTAACGACGTTCGTGACATTTGCCGTGGAACACGTGCCCGCCGTTGTGGTGCAACCGTTAGACAAAAATGCATATATTTTATAGGTCGTCGTAGAGCAGGGGTAGAAGCGTGTGACTGTAACGCGACGGTTGTAAGTTCGATTCTCGTTTGGGGGAATTTATTATTATTATTTAATGCTTTGATTTTTACGCTCTGGTACCAAAGTAAAAGCGACGCGTTGTCTCCCAACATTTAACATGCAAATCCTCGTAAATTCGACATAAAGTGGGGGACGGTGTGCCTTAACACTAGATTTCATGCGGGATACAGCGTGAAGCTGTATATTTTATAGATAAAGAGATATAATTCACAAAAAGATTCTTTGATTTCGATTTTGTATATATGTAGTTTTGCGTTGAAATTGTAAACAAAGAATACAAGTAAATAACTTTTGAATACGAAAATTAAATAACACACATTCAAAAAAAAACATGTAAACTTTACGAAATACGGTGTTGAGACCGACGACGACACCCGACATCTGCCGCGCGCACCTGCCGCGCTAACTCCAGTTTTTACAAGCGATCTTACCGTCTGATAACTCATGCTGCCCTGGTACCTTTGTAAATTATTTCCAACATTACATACAATACATATATATAGCCCGTAAGAAAGCTACATACAACATACAGTACAGTCGTCGAGACGTGGTCGTTTTGAAGTCTTTCTTTTGATTATTTTCGTTCTCGTGAACAATGCGCAAAAGTACAAAGAGTCTACCTTCAAAACGGCCACGACTCGCCAACCGTACTGTACAAGCACGTTTTTACAATAACATAATTAATGCAACATCAATGGTGCCGGTCCCATGCAACTTACACCCGAGGCGCGGTACACTACAATAAAAAAAAAACGATATTATAGTCATTTGAAACACGCAGTAGGTAACCTACCTATAATTTTAGGTTTCTAGAATATTGAAAAAGAAAAACACTAAATACTTGAAGTCTTTAAACCGATATTATAAATAAATAGATGAGGAGGACGTCGTGACGCAGCAGTAACACAGCGACGTCTGATTTTAAACGCGAAGGTTGTGGGTTCGATTAATACTAGTGAGTTAATTATTATCATTTCCTTGGTTTAGTAACATGATAAGTACAGCGTTGAAATCCTCCTTGTGAAGATAGTTGAGAACAGGGTTGCGCAGGGTTGCGGTACCACTAGGTTCCATTGCCCTGGGTGGGCAACTATAAACTTAGAGAAACCAAAAAAAATTATAATTAATTTACTTTTTAATCCCATTTTTTTCTCTAAATAAATCTTTTTAGTATATAAAATGACGGAGGGCTCTAAAATCGAGAGCCACGGAGCGACATTCCGCAGTAATAGTCCTTAGAAGCGGCTCCGGCGCGACGCATCGAGAGCATCGATCCTTTTGCGACACACGCTTTCATTTCGTGAGGACTTCTTGCCATTATGTTATTTAACGGAATTAGTTGGTCCGTCCGTCGATGTGCGGAAATCTACTAAACTAATATTTATTAAATTTTATAGACCATTTTAATATATTTACAAATTAAATAGCTTTCTCGATTATTATAATGATGCTGTTTCTGACGATCGGCCCTCAAATCGTATATATCTTTTCAATATTTTTTTTGTGTAAATATCATGCAAATTGAAAGCTGTAACAGCCACATACATAGAAAGCTCGATGTGTTGTTCAAGAATTATTCGTTTAAATTCTGCCTCGAACGTAATTTTATACTGAATTTCAATATTCATCATATTAGTCAGCTTCACGAGTCTAGCTCCATACAAACCGCCGAATTTTGAAAAAAAAAAATATAAACATTTAATTCATCGAGTGGGAATCGAACCCACAACATGTCACGTTGACAATCACACGCCAGTTCTTCCCCCGCACTTGTCTTAAATATTTAATATCAAATCATAAAACAATACACGAACTTAATTTAGGACGTTATTAGTGCGATGTCGATGTGATCTTGATTGGGTTCAATAACTAAGTATATCCAAATGGCTAACCTCTCCGGTCTCCGCTGGCGGTATTGAACAACAATTTTATTATAAAAAAGCGGTCAACGCTTCTCGGAAATTACTCCTTTTTTTCTCTTTATTCCCAACATTTAGCCGATCTCGTTTTTGCACCAGAATCAGTCAGACGCACCTTTGTTCTCTTTCATATTGTTTTAAATGTTTCCAAAGGAACTCTCATGAATCGTGAGCGAAAGTGCGCCATACAAATTATTATGTACCATTAACAATAACGTTGGTGGTTTCTTTTATTATATTAAATATTTATTTATTTATATGTTATTTAAAATTCGCCACAACACTACAATAAATTAAAATATTTTTTTCTCACTTCGTGGAATAATAAATATCAGTACGTGTTAGGTCATTTGCTTTATTATAATTTTATTCAATTTAAAAAATATATATGTCAAATACAAAAAATCCGCCCCTTAGCGATTTTAAAATATGCACAGATAAGAAAAAAAAACACGTTGCTGACTTATTAGAGTTTTTGCAATTACTAACGTGAGGTGAAGTATTTGTTTTATTTATCTTCGTTGACACAGAAACCCACTCCCCGTAATTAGGGGTAGAACGCGAGCCCGAGGGAGCCGCCAGCTGACGGCCCGCTCGACCGTAAACGTTAGTATTCACATAGAAAATTAATACATTTCAAAAGCGTAACAATATTTCTACATCGACATATTTTTTACCTATTTCGAATAAGTTTAATTAAGGCGAAAGGCGAACCAGTTGGTACGAGGTGTCATAAATCACGTTATTAATTTAATTTATCGCAACCAACAACACAAAGGCAGTAAATATGCGACATCGATTTAGGTATTGGATCTTTAGGATGCCGACGACATTTCTCACAAAAATGATTTGATGCGGAATTATTTTGAACGAACGTTTCACGGTGGCCGAAAGGCCCAAAATGTCTTGACCTTTTCAAGCTACGAATATAGAATGCTGGCGGTGGGCTAGTGTGAAGTAATCGAAGGCCAGGTTGTATTGGTGATCGAAATTAAAACTTTTGATGTAGCCGGCGTGTTTTAGAGCCGTTTTATTTCTCATAAACACTAAACTCGGACAAAAGAGTTCACAATTCATTTAGATGTTTATCGTTTTAAGAAGAAAAACTAATAACGTCATGCTCACCCAAATATGGATATGTAGGTTTACGCACTATACGGGCCTTGTGTTCGCCACAATAGGAATTTTAATTAAAATTGTAATTAATTAAATAAAATTTAGTCATACCAGTTCCTCCTTAATGATGTACAGAACGCTTCTGAATTCTGGATATCAACATCTGCCCTTACTGATCTATTTACGGCAGTGATCACAATAATCGACCGGTTTCGTTTATTGTATGAAATTAAAAACTCAACACACACTCTTAATATAGACATATTAATTGATATACCATTTTAATCGAATTATCTAGTTCATTACCCGTCTGGTGGTTTTTGCGGAACACCGTCGTCATAGTGACATCAAAGATCGGCCGCCAGTTGACATATATTTTGATACCTCACGCAGATTATATTAATGTATGCACATGGATGACTTACTGTTCTCCGGTGGCCTTTTTTTTACAATGTTACTTGTAAGTCACTTTGCTCCGGTCGTGCGAGGTGGTCCCAGTCCACATGCGATCGAGTTTAATGTCGATTTTATGCTCTGCCTCTCGACCAATTAAAAAAACAAATATATAACAAACAAGGACTAATATTTAATATCCTATATCATGTGGCAAGTTTTGAGCAACGTTAACAGACGCCCGCGGCTTGGGCTATTAATTTTATAATTACATTCTAATAGTACAGACAGACACATCTACATATATATATAGAGGAACAAACAGTTATTTGATGTTTAAAAACTTTGCATGCATTTTTGACGCTGAAACTTTAGAATGAGCGATCGGTACTAGAATTAAATTGTCAAATAAGTTCATCCACTATCATTAAGTGCGGATGGCAAACGTATGCAGACGTTAGTCCGTTATTTGTTGATGGCGTCATCCATATAATTTATCATTTTAAACGAATCGCTTATTCATTTGAGACACTCCCATAATTTAAATTAACTTAGATTAATTTTTGTATTGCAAATACTATATAAATCGGCGAGCAGTGAGGATTGGGACTATCATAATGGGCACAGAGTGTCTTAACACTAGGTTCCCAGGGTCCTTCTGAGTACCCTGCTATATGCGGGATACAATGTGAAGCTAAAAAATCGATATTTTGATATAAATATCCCAGAGCTTTTGCGACCAGATTGAACACCGCGGGTATCCATTTTTTTAATATTAACTGATATACGGCTTTAACTTTCGCAGCCTAATACATAATGTATCTAGATAGATGGAAAGTGAGGGATGACTTGAATAAGTAGGTACTAGCTCTTCTCTTTGTTCTTTACAATAGTTTAAGTGAAGCATATCTTCACATCATAAAAAAAAACATATCGCATACATTCTCATAAGTCACGTGGCTCATTCGATTTGTTTACGAATCGATTGGCGCACATTTGTCGCGGTCTCGGCAACACCGCCTGATGTAGATATCCTAAAACGGTCAATTCCCAGTGCAATGCACTCTTACTAAATAACTTAATGTCTCCGTCATTCGAGACAACTTTTTTTCTTTTTTTTTATATATATTTTGCCACAATTAAATGCGCATATTCGGAACGTCCTCAGAGTTATTATGTTAAATAGGTAATTAATTTCCAACCGGGTCTTTTATAGATGCATATTTATTGCAATAAATGTCTATAGGAATAATAATGATCGGTTATATTTTTGTAATTTTAATTGGCTGTTTGTAGAGCTGCGGTATGATTTGGCTATAGTGATTATATATGGGGCCGTCAACACCAGTTTTTTTGTGATACATCATGGCGACGTCCGTTCCGGCCGCGGGTGACTCCGATGACCTAAAGACGACCTATCGCAAACAAAAATAAAGCTTCCCATTCACAATCAACACATCACTAGCAACCTTGAACTAGTTTAACTGGGCGGGAATAAATCAAGACAGACATGGCAACACCGCGCCGCCAGGGGTTAAAAAAAAGAACCGTTTCGCCGTATTAGCCCAGACGTATTATTATCTTATTATTATAATACGGTCTACAGCTCCGACACGCGGCGTTGTCCGACATTAATTAACATTTTAGGTCTGTATACAATAATCGATAGTAATATTTCATCACTTTAACAACAAATAAACATATTTACACGTAAGTCATTTCAATAATACATTACCCGCGTGACATTTCAACGGGGGTGGCCATAAACAAAAAAGGATTACGAAATTTATTTATAATGATATTTTTGTATTAATATTTTTGTAAATTGACCTTTTACAAGATTTAATGTGGCGTCAGTGCGAGGTATAATTCGCATTTTTAGTGGAGGTTGCGTCAGAGCTGCATTTGCGTCTGGTCTGCACCAGTGCAGGGGTCACACGCGAACCGTTTGATGGAGGTCCGTAATGACCCCAAATCGTAATCTACGGACCTGCAAAAAATATCGATATTAATCTTAATCTTCCGTTACCGCAAATATGATTAATCTTTTTTATTTTAATTTTAAAATCATATTATAATATAATAAAAATTTTGTAATAAATCAATCCGTATTTTATTTTGGAACCAATTTGCCAATCAATGGACGTGGAGCGGTGTAACAAATAGACGTTGTATTAGGTAGGTTTATTTGTGAATGTATAAATAACTAGTTATTTGCACAGTATAATGACAGGTTCGGTGATTGCCTCTCCGGCGTATTATAATTATGTATCATAAAGACCATGGAGGTTCCAGACCGTAGAAAAAACTGCCAAAAGCTAATCTGTTACAGCAATTAACTTATCAAGTAATGGTGAAGGTCAATACTAATAAATAGTTTTCAGAAATCTACTTTAAAGGATTGGATTATACTTTAGAGTACAAGCCAGTTTCTCTATAGGTACTCGTATAGCAAGCTACCGTCCATTTACACCGCATAAAGGATTTTACTCTCAATTCTACTGAAATTGCCGTCGAACAATGCGGTTCTTTTACTGTTGAAGGAAATGAGCGGTTTTTGACATCTTTTGACTTTATTATGGGTGCAATTTGGATGCAGCTTGATATTATAACCGATATTACCGACGCCTTTCATTATTTTTACTTGTATAGCTAATAAGTTCGTCGTGATGTGCCACTACAATGTATTTATGAAAAGCTTCACGCGACACGTCTGGTAAATGATTCACGCCTTCGAGTTATTCTTATAATGGTCACATTGTATATATTTCTCTTTAAAGTGAACTTGCAATAAATGCAATAAATATTTAATATTTTTATTTCCTCGCTCTGGTAACGAGGCAAAGCGTGGTGTGGAGTTCCGCCACTCAACACAAAATGTCTTCAGAATTCGGCGGAAAGTGGGGTATGGAAGTGTCTTAATGGGAACAGAGTGTCTTAACTAGATAGCCTTCCCTCTGCCAACCCTGCTATCTGTAGGATGCAGCGTGAAACTAAAAAAAGTGGAGTTATTAATAGTCATGTCCTTCCATACATAATTATTTGTATAGTGACACGAGATAACTTGGCGAGATTATAACAAAAAGGTGAAATCAATTCGTCTCAGTGGACAAGTGCATAGACAAACCAGATCCAGGCTCCCACACGTACGGCTTCTATAGTCTGCGGTGGAAAGGCCGCTTCATTTGATACTTCATCCTATGTGAATCTTACTTTTTTTCTATTATATACTTATTTATGGTGGTTGATCGAGTTTTGTTTCTATTTACACATACATATGTGCACTGATGCAAGTTACAGGTATTTATTAATAATTTAAAATATTTTCCTCTAAAATCGTGAGGATGGACGTGGAAGAAGAGAAAACATAAGGATAAATCACTTTTCTATTTAGACTTCTTCCAAAATTTATTGTCTAAATAGATTCTAGACTCTTTCTTACAGGACATAAACTATTTCATCCATGATACTGATTACGAGCTTAAATTATATAATGTATGGTAAAACATACTGTAATTTATATTGTTTTTCATCATACAAATCAATATTCATAATTCATAATTATTAAAATCTATTGGCTTAGAAAATGTTAAAAAACTAATATATAATCAAAAAATATTTCTAGCTAAGAAACTTAATAACAAACACAAAGTACGGGGGAGCACAAGTTAACAATAAACATAAAATCGCGATCTGCGCATTACGTGCATCCGGCGAGCTTTCGTCCGGCGCATGCGCACTGCCCGCCGGATGTCTTGCGGTCACACGCAATTTCACAACCTCTGCACTCATGCTATCCTGTAAAATATCATTATTTAGTTATATAAACCACCGATATAAAAAAAAAGTGAAATTTGAAAATTAATTAAATCCAAATGGAACATAAAAATATATAAATAAATCAGCATCACCCTGTATCGCACACATAGAAAAGAAGGCAGAGGGAACCTAGTGTTAATTTTTACGTTTCCCACTTCCCGTCGAATTTTCGAGGCACCAAATGACACATTCTTTACCAAATGATACTATAAAAAAATAAACATTCTTATTATACAGAAACCATTATTTATTTCCCAATAACACAGTTAATTTTCACTTGCCAAACGATAAGATAAGCGCAAAATATTTTATAGTACCTATAGAGTCGACTATAAAATGTGCAGAACTTATCAAGGTCTGTTATTTATATCCTGCCCGCACTAGAGGTCGAAATCGAGCTTTAAGAGGCTTAAGCCGCCTCTTCTAACAGCCTCTAGACGCGTTGCCCAAAACAATGTAAGGTAACCCTGAAACCTGATTAGTTATCAATCAGCGAAATTTGAATACCCGTTTTGACGTTAGGTAGCCCGTTGTGTCCCCGACCTACCCCGATGACGTCGGACAAGAACTATCTGTTTACACATTAATAAACTTTATCTTATGTTTTTGACGTTAAATACTTATTGTTATTTATGATTCCTCACATTAAACACTAAATCACAGAGTGTATGCACATACGTGTAATAAATAAATATAGCACTGTCTGAGCGAGTCACGCAAAAAATAATGGATTCTCATGGATTTTTATAGTTACTTTGAATTTATTTAAATATATTTTTAACTGGAATTCAAAAATAAAAAAAAGATATAGGTAAAATAATTGATAAATAGATATATTTACTTATCTATTAGATAAATAAAATATCTAGTTACGACTACAAAAGATTTAAAAGGAAACAAAGTTCTCGTGTGCCAACATTGTTTACATAATGGCAATTACTAATATAATAATCAGCATAAAGAGCTCGGGCTCAGGGGGCTCCATTCATTTTATTGGCAAGTCGTTGACTTATTGCTTTCCGGGCGGTTCAATATGTCAGTCGATAACAATGTTTCTGCGTCCGATCTAAATGGACGGAGAAAGTTAACACTTTAGTTATTATTAGATTATCATAACAGCTGACGGTCAAGTTTAAATCATTCTTATTTAAATTAGTGCGGCTACAAAACTTGACTAACAGCCACTTTTATATGTGTATTTAAAGTTTTGAAGGGTCCTGTAACGGTAAAGCCGCGGATAGCGTCACATTCAAAGATGCACCACTCCAGTCGCGTCATTTCGACAACTAATAACCCAACTGGTGCTCATAATTTAAAAGGCGGTCCGAGCGACCGCTTTTTACGTCCCCGTCGCCGACGTCTGGGAATCTGCACCGGGGTCCAGGCGGGGACCAGGGGGGGCCAGATAGGGACCAGGCGGGGGCCAGATTCCGCTTTGCATTCCGCGAGTATACAACAGCGGATGCCGGCGAATTCGATGTTTCGAAATCAAAATTTGCACTCAATCGATGAGAGGAGCCGTCCGCATATGTAATGGACGTCGCGCGTCGTTTCCCACGCAAATCGCGTATCTAATAATACAACGAAACCTCTTAATCTGTCGATCGTATCGAGGCGTCGCGACGTCTCCATAACGCGCGTGACCTACTTCCGGCCGTTTCGCCGTGAACGCGCGATAAGTCACTTTTTGGCCTTTTAGCGTCAGCCCCGTTGCATTCCCGATTTTACGACCATCTCGAACTGACCGACGCCTGACAGAGAGCTCGTAAAAGAGTGGATTTTACATCTTATTGTTCGCCTTTCGCGAAATCTAATTGAAGTCGGCAGGACTTGCGCCCGCATTAATCTTTACGTTTTCTTAATTTTACTGCTGGCGGTACCTCGAGTTATGTCTCGCACGATAATGACAACTGACGGGAATTCGTTCATTATTTTTTATCACACATTAAAAATTTAAACGATTCGCCGAAACGTTATTGGGTAATGCATCATCAGTCTGTACGCTCGGCTCGTCTCGAAACCTCGGGAACTCGAACCGAATGCTCTCATTCACCAGAGTTATTATTGTAAAATATCACATTTATTGTCTTTTAAATATCACAATGCAAAAAAAAACACAATCGTAAAATAGACTTTAACAGATCTATAAAAGTAAATACAAATGCGCATTGGTGTTTTTTTACGTTTTGATTAATTAATGTTTCGAACTGGTTGTTACAACTTCCTACTTTTCTTACAAGTCGTAAAATATATATAATTATTGTAATTACTGTATAAGTTCTTGATAAGAGAACTAGTTACGGGTGCGTATTGAATTAAAAATTCATTCATATATTAAAAAGCGAAATCACAATATTCGGTCAGCATTGACGGGACGAGAGCCGCGTTTTGATAAAACTAAAATCAAATCACGTTTCGCTTCACGCTGTATCCCGCACACAGCAGGGTAGGCAGAGGGAACCTTGTGTTAAGACACTCCGTTCCCCACTTTCTGCCGAATTCTGAAGGCATTGCGTGTTGAGTAGCAGAACTCAACGCCGCGCTTAACCTCGACACCAGAGCGAAAAAATGGAAATATACATTTAAATAAATATTTCATCTCCTCGAGTGGCGATCGAACCCACAACCAGTCGGTTTTACAGTCACACCTCGTGCCGCTGCGCCACGACTGGCCTCAATTATAAATAATAATAAAAATGATAAAACTATATATAAAATTATTGACATAGGGACTAAGATGGCCGTTAAATATGAATAGAATGTTCTAGGTGGAGGCCTAGAGTTTAATTCGAAGCCGCGCACACCGTGACTCACTTAGCATTCGCCATACGTCGGCCTGCGTCACTCGCCTATCGGAAACGACGGCCGAGACGCCTATTTAAACGTGTCGTGCCCACTTTTATATATAAAATACGACTGACAACAATAGCAGTTGTTAAATTTTGTATACGAATGGGAATTATTTTTTTATGAAAGTTCTTACTTACAGTAGGTGCTTACACCCGCTATAATACCTACTTGTAATGTTAACACTAAGTTTATAATATTTAAAAAAAACTATCTGAAATGTGGTTATATTATGTTCTTTTTAAAAGAACATTATTAAATTTTTCCCATTCAAATCTGCATAAAGCTAGTTCCACGATTAACTTTAATAACACCACAATTTCCATAGTATTTTTTAATCTTTGATGTCTTTAAACTCTGCTGACGCATCCCTTTCGCTCCTTCAATATTCATCAGCGTTCAGTGGAGCTGTTCTTCATTATTCATACCGTATAATGGTGTATAATATTACTTGAAATATTATAGCGTTAAATAAATTATATTAATTTTACTTATACCATGTTGTCTACGGTATGTCATAATAATTCTATTGTCGTATAGTGTTTGGGGTGTTCTTACGTGTTAACTAGATTAGTATTTTCTTTTATTTAATTGTTTTAAGTCAACAACTGACCTTATTTTACACATATTTTTTTTTTTATTTAGTAAGACTCATAACTCCGTTCCCATTAAGACACGTCCGTTCCCTACTTACGCCGAGTTCTGGAGGCAGAAGTCAACGCCGCACTTTGTCTCGTTACTAGAGCGAGGAAATGAAAATATTAAATATTTTAACAAATAAAATATTTTTTCCTTGAGTAGAAATCGAACGTACAACCTGTTGCTTTTACAATCGCACGCATCTGCGCCAAGGCTCGCTGCCTTGAGTTTATTGTTTTTTTTAAATTGTTTAAAAAGTAACGTTTTTAAACTTCTTACAAGAATAAGAATGCTGTAAGACACAACAATACCACGGGACGTCATCTCGATTGTCCGAAACGTAAAACGACGTTTTATAAACATTTAACGCGACGACGACGACGCGGCCTTTGGAATGCACACTTTTGTACTATATGTTTACAATATTTTGTTATTTACTAACCGCAGCACACTTCAAAAACTATAATATTTGAAAGATCTGCCATTTTGAACTTGGCTTTACATTAAAATCAGTTTCACGGTGTATCCTGCACACTGCAGTGTACACAGAGGGAACCTAGTTTTAAGACACTCCGTTCCCCACTTTCTGCCGAATTCTGGAGGCATTGCGTGTTGAATGGCAGAACTCAACGCCGCGCTTAACCTCGATACCAGAGCGAAGAAATGGAAATATAAATTTAAGTAAATATTTCATCTCCTCGAGTGGGGATCGAACCCACAACCAGTCGGTTTTACAGTCACATATAACATTATAAAATGAAATTACGTTATTTCAGACACCTTAACCAGTAATAGGTATCGAAAACATAACTAAAACTTATTCGAGATTTGCCCAACTAATTTTTCATTTAACTTAATCGGAGGCCCCATTATAAATAGAACGAATAAAATCGATAATAATAGCTCAATTGTTTATTTTCTGATAAAAAAAAACTTGTATCGAGATTGTCGTTTACATTCATTTTATAGCGTCTGTGCAGTAAAAATGTTACTTAAATGATTTTATAGTTGCGATGTATGTATATAGTTATTAATGTTTTTTTGTTTGTCCACAGGTAAATATCCTCACATACTGGAGAGAAATTCTTTGGTAGTGTTCTTGGTTATCTCTGTGATCTCTCCAACCACTTCATAAATCCAGTAAGTTAAATTTGTATAAAAAGAAACTGATATCTCATCCGAAAATGCAGTGTCGCCGCCAATTAATAAGTTTATCGAGTGGAATATCTGGCGGGGCGAGGTCACCAACTTTCTTGTCGTCCCACGGTTCGCGATGCCACCAAACAAACACATGAGATACGATCTAAAATAAATAACAGGCTTACGCGGTTGCCATCGAAAGTGACGGCCACGGGGGCCACCGTGACTCGTCAGTCTCGTCAGTTCACGCAGCTAGCAATGCAGCAACTGACCTAGCCCACGCGGAATGGAACACTTTCTTCTAAACTCAAAACGTAACCGTAACTACGAGGCGGACAGCGTTTCCGGCGCCCGTGACGTCACGGCCGTCTCGCCGCGCCGCGCCGGTCGCCGCCCCTACTACGTAACCTTGGCGCGGTGAGATGTGCTCGCCACGAGCAGCGCTTCGCTTTCGTTTTCATTTTTTTTTATTAAAACAATCTATACGAGCGACAGGACGTTGAGCACGCAACGCTTCGCCTCGATCGCTTCGTAGTATCTTATTCATATAATGCCAGCTTCACATATAACATGCAGCCGGATGCAAAAATTATACTTATTGAATTCCACTTATAAGGTGAAATAAGAGCAAATCTCCGGTAATCTTTCACACGATCCACGAGGGCATAGTCGCCCTAAGCGGCGGTCGGGGTGAGCGAACTCGCAGCCTGTAATTTCGGACCGCAAAAGGAACAAAACGAATCGAGATCGGTGATTAAAAACCTTTGTCGGTTCTACTAATATTTATATTTTAGCAATGCGTCCGACATCTAATTGGCCGCTTGTATATTCGAGGCGGACCGCGAGCGGCGCGGCGCCGACCACCGACCACCGACCACCGATCACCGACGCTTCGTTAGTTTTCCTGGAATCATAAAAGCCCGATTTTTATGTATAGTCGTATATGTCAAAACGTGACCCCATCATAGACAACGGTCGACGCACCGACAAAAGACATCAACGAACACGTCAAGCAATAGCAAGGTAACAATTGTCACCCGCCGACGATTGTTTCATTTTGTTGTTTAAAAAGAAGCTAAATATAGCTGGTAAATTATAAATGATCGCAGGTGGTAAGTACAGGCGAGGCAACTAGTTTGAACTGGCCACCGCGGGTACTCTCGATCGGCCCAAGGTCTGGGATATTGAACCTGACCGGAGCAACAGCACGGCAAGGTCCGCCGCGAAAGAGACGGCTGCACTATCACTCATTGTTATGGGGCTAGCGTCGCGGCCACACACCAGCACCACGCCGCGCACCACGCGCGCGCGCCCTGATCGATGCCTTTCACCTAAACCTTCGACTTCTAATCCGTTCTATATGCGGTGCGAGGTGATGCAAAGCGGCGGTCAGTTGTAGGGCGATCCCGTAAGCGCGGTACGCACTTCCTGAAGCGCGGAGCGGGCGCGGGCGCGGGCGCGGGGGCGGCAGCGGGAGCGGGCGCGCGACAGGGACGGCGCGCGGACGACAGGGACGGCAGAAGTGCATTGCGCTGACGCATCGCGATCGTCTGCGCGTTTTCGTCTTTTTGTTGAAGCTACCCGCTGCTGCGCTGCTTTCGGTTTCGTTGTTTACGAACAGCTCGCCCGAGTGTCGCTTCGCTAATATCAATCAACGATCTGGTAATTAAATCCGCTCGTCGGACCGGTCGCTCGATTTGGCATTTGTAGGTTCCCACGCGGTTGATGTCATTTCAATTATGAATGGCGGCCTTCGGGAGAGGGATGCCGGCGGAGGCGCGCTCCCGGCGAGTGCGCTGACCCACTGCCTGTGACCGCATTCCTCTTTCATTCCATCGATGATTTCGCTTAGTCAGACCGACGCGTAATTATTATCTATTTATAGATCTTGGAAGGAAGCTGGAGTACCGTCAACTGTTGACGAATGTAAACACTCATACCCTCATTCACATAATTAAAAATAAATAACATCGTATTCGGTGTGTTAGTCGGCGTGCCCTCGCCCCCTGCCGAGACCGCGTGAACTTTTTATCGGTCGGTCTCAGGGAGCACATCTTACTTAGCGGCGCGTTAAGGACGCGTTGCGACGTGGCCGAATACCGGAATGGTATTTATTTAATATGATAATGACTTTCTGATAGGACACAGTTGGTGCACTGTAGTCGTAATTGTTAACCTCGATCGCCACGTGCGTCGTTATCGCGCAGCCGCGGTCTCTAATACGTAGTAGCGTAGTTCTCACGGCGCGCTGCCGGGGACGTTCACACCCAATAAACATCGCGGGCCGGAGCGCGGCGGTGAGCGCCGATCGCTGCTTATTTGTGGTCGGCAAACATTCGCCCAGATAAGCAGTGAACGGCGTGCCTGTGCTTCCCACATCTGCTGCGACCTTGGCCGCTCAGCCCGTTGTGTAACGTCGCTATCAGTCACGCTCCCCTGCCCCACGGCTCCCGACCCCCCCGACCCCCCGACCCGCCGCTCACCTCACCGGCGAATCTTACCGAGTTTTCCGGTCTCGATAACTTTATCAGTTTCATCGAGCAGATGCTCAGTTATGAAAGTCAGCCATGCGACGTACTCCACGATCCGAATGTAAATCGGTACAGGATACAATTTAGTTTCGGGCTATAAAAGCGACCACGTGGCCGTATGCCTCGTTAACATAATTACAGTTTTCGACTGGACATACAGGTTTGGACGCTCACCTGAATACATTTCGTCGGTCTGCCCGATATCGGCTGTAGCGTTTGTACGAAATCGAAAGTTAAGTCGAGAAGGTTGCTCAAAAGTAAACTATAAACCAAAACACTACGCTGTAGTGACAAAACGGGTTAGCAGCCCAAAAAAAAACAGATGGGATTGTGCATAGAATACGAGGCGAGGCAGCGATTGTATTGTTGATATTGTTATTAATTGTAACTAAATGATTAAAATATTACTAGTGGCGACATTTAGCTATATGTGTACTTCCTTACCATCTGTCAAAGTCATATTCATTCTCTAATAAACTACTATCCAATGTCCATGCGTTTTATTAGGTTATGGGCCCAGACCATAATTCGCGATAAAATTGCAGTTTATATTTCGTAAATATTTACTTTTCGTGGACTATCAGTGTACCGTTTGATATTAAAATATA
>JAATLQ010035167.1:0-27135 GCA_013421005.1 Heliconius erato x Heliconius himera
ACATACATACATACATACATACATACATACATACATACATACATACATACATACATACATACATACATACATACATACATACATACATACATACATACATACATACATACATACATACATACATACATACATACATACATACATACATACATACATACATACATACATACATACATACATACATACATACATACATACATACATACATACATACACCATACAAAAATAGACGTAAACGTTTCTAACATTGGGAATTTCTCCAGCGAAGTAAGACCATACATACATTTCAATACGAGTTCACGGGTTCGACGGCTGCTGTGCCGCGGGTCACTGACCCTTTGTTTGAGGGATGATGCACGCACTCGAGTCAATAAAGAACACCTAATTGCTATAATGAGTTAAGAATACAAAAGAAATTTTAGTCTCTAGCGTCTAGCTCCTATAAATATGCATTATGTTTTAAAATTGATTGAGGCCAATCGTGGCGCAGTGGCACAAAGTTTGACTGTAAAACCGACTGGTTGTGGGTTCGATCCCCACTCGAGGAGATGAAATATTTACTTACAATTATTAAAATATATATTATATAATATATTTATTATATTTACAATTTATATTTCCATTTCTTCGCTCTGGTGTCGATGTAAAGCGCGGCGTTGTATTCTGCCACTCAACACGCAATGCCTCCAGAATTCGGCAGAAAGTGGGGAAAACGGAGTGTCTTAACACTAGGTTCCCTCTGCCTACCCTGCTGTATGCGGGATACAGCGTGAAGCTAATTTATTTTATTTATTTTTTATGTTTTAAAAAAATCAGCTTCTCACTTCAGAGCAGGTAGGCAGAGGGAACCTAGTGTTAAGACACTCCATTCTCTACTTTAAGCCGATAAACAAACATTATGTTGAAAATCTTAAATGAAACGCTAAGATATTATGGTCACGTACGCCAACTTTATTGTAACAGTTCGACTGGTTTAGGACCGGCGAAGCTACCGAACCAGAGAAGGTTTGAAATTATATACGAAATGTGACGCTATCATAGCATTGTTAGGAAGAAGTTAGTACTGAGTTCAAATTCTCATCGTGGAAATATTTTACTTAATATAAACGTATAATTATATATAGTTTCACGCTATATTTCGCGTATAGCACGGTAGACTTGAGTGACGTAGTGTTAAAACACTCCGTTCCCCAAATTGCGTACATGTGGCATTGCACCGAATGGGAATCGAACCCACAACCGCCGAGTTCACCGTCAGATGCTGTGCCGCATTTAAAATTTATCGCTTCACTTTAATTTTATAACCACTTTTCAATACTAGTTCTAAATCTATATTGTCGACAAAAGTAAATCGATGTAATTTATTAATATTTTCATAGATTTAACCCAGCAATAAAAATATGAGGAGGCCAGTCGTGGCGCAGCGGCACGAAGTGTGACTGTAAAACTGACTGGTTGTGGGTTCGATCCCCACTCGAGGAGATGAAATATTTACTTAAATTTATATTTCCGTTTCTTCGCTCTGGTGTCGAGGTTAAGCGCGGCGTTGAGTTCTGCCATTTAACACGCAATGCTTCCAGAATTGGGCAGAAAGTGGGGAACGGAGTGTCTTAACACTAAGTTCCCTCTGCCTACCCTGCTGTGTGCATGGGATACAGCGTGAAGCTGATAAAAAAAAATAAAAGAATAAAAATATGAACCTATTACCATTACAACACTAATAGTTTCCATCATATCCTGAAAGTCATCAATACACAACAGCCACTAGATCGAGTGTAACGTCCTATATAAAACTTTTGTTTCATCCAGCAACAGTACTCTCTCTCTACTTTACGCCACTTAACGATATGGCTGGAAATAACAATCGCTTTATTTTACATGATGCTTAATATCGCGGGAAGTCTTTTATAATATTATATTGTAGAACACAATTTTAATATTTCATCAGCTTCAGGCTCTATCCCGCTTGCAGCAGGGTTGGCAGAGAGAGCCAAGTGTTAAGTCACTCCGTTCCTCATTTTTCGATTTGCATGTTGAGTGGCGGACGCGTTTTTGCTTTTGTCTTAATATTAAAGCGAATAAATGAAAATATTAATAAGTAATTAATTCCATAATTCATTTCCCCGAATGAGGATCGAACCCTCAACCAGTCGCGTTTACATACATACATTTGTGCCGCTGCGCCACGACTGACCTCAATTTGTTTTTTTTATTACTAGAATCGATTACATTGTCATAAAATATGAAAAAAAAACCTATTCAATGCTTTAAATGCGTAGGTAGTGTCAGTTTTATAATAAGCATAAGAGTAGGTCTAGTAGTTCAAGTTCAAAATGTATTTTTCTAAGCTGGAAAGGTCAGGATATTCTATAAATAATAAACATAGTTATATAGGCTGAACTCAGAAGAAAAAAATATAATTATATATATATGTAATTTTTTTACTAACCATACCCAGTTTTTAAAATATAATAATTAGTTAATTAAAACAGACTTGAGCCCTCTACAAGTGCCAAATAAATAAGCGAAATTATATATTTCTTTATATATTATTCACAAAAACTATACAGTATACAATAAGATATGAACGTTAGATAAAAACAAATACGAACTGAAATCCCTTCCTTACGGCTAAATCGAGAACAATAAAGGGGGACGACGGGGAAACGTGTCACCACTCACATACGTATTGTAGACGAGCACATGCATACAAACTATTAAGTATTCGCTTGCATTTTACAAATAAATATGTTTTGATATGTACTCATAGAGCAGGGTAGAGAGAGAGAGAGAGAGAGAGAGAGAGAGAGAGAGAGAGAGAGCTCATTGTTAAAACACTTTGTTTTTCGTGTTCCGCCCAAAATCAAGACATTACGTGAGTGGTGGAACTGAAGTCACTGCCGAAATCTGGAAGTATTGCGTGTTGAGTGGCAGAACTCAACGCCACGTTTTGCCTCGACACCAGAGCGAAGAAATGGATATATAAATTTAAGTAAATATTTCATCTCCTCGAATGGGGATCGCACCCACAACCAGTTGGTTTTACACTTTGTGCCACTGCGCCACGACTGGCCTCAAAACAAAGAAATCATATCGAAAATTCATTGTGGAGGCACGTAAACATACAGCTTGGCACCAATAGTAAATGAAATATTGTTAAAATATTTATCTAAAATTACTTACCGTTACAAATTTGCTACAACCAATTTGTGGATTTAAATATTTTTAAATGACAAAATATCGCGTTATTAAACTTAACAGTCACCTAAGTGATATAAAGACGAAACTTCCACCGATTATTACATATTATATTTCAAACAGCAACCGATCAAAAGCTCTACAATTAAACGAACAACACTCTACAATCAATTTTTCAACATAAAATTCAATATAAAGCTTAAACATTATTTTCGGATGCAGTTGAAAAAAATTTCAACGAATTCTTCGAAATACCTGCAGCCAATTAGTGCAAATCATAAAGGATCACATATTACATATACGCTACATATGCACCCTCGTGCACCCTGCACCCTGCACCCTGCGCCCTGCACCCTGCGCCCTGCACCCTGCACCCTGCACACTGCACCCTGCACAGTGCCCGTTTGAAGCTGCATTTCCTATTTAAAATATCCGCATGCATACATTTGTAATCCTTTCTCGGCTAATATTAAAATATGAATCTCTATTTTATTAATCATTTCATTCTATTCAATGGTTTTCTGATGAAATGCTGTAAAAGATGTAAATGTTGTTGTAATTACGATATGTTATATAGGTATGTACCTATGTGGAAGTGTGGCTTTTGTTCTTTTATTTAAAAGTTAATTATAATTAGGATATTCTTTTTGAAGTAGCAATGAGAGATGTTAGTAGTGATAGGACACTAACTCTCTCTCTCTGCTCTTTTAGAGACGCTGTACATTTAGTAGCGGCACTTGATGCGTGTGGGATTCTAATACATAAACATCGTGAGCGAACGAACGAACACGTCAATAACGCTACGCTGTCTTCAAATATCAACAATAAAATAAATATTTATTTTTTTTTAGCTTTACGCTGTATCCCGCATGTATAGTCATAGGAAACCCAGTGTTAAAACATTCCGTTCTCTACTTTCCGCTGAATTTTCGAAGCATTGCGTATTGAACAACGCGCTTGGCCTTGAATTGAAAATATTGATAAATAATACTTAATTTCGCCGAGTGGGAAACGAACCCATTCGATCGGTGTGCAGCGGTACAGTGGCTAACTATCTACGACGACGATTACGGCGACGGTTGCGAGTTTGATCCCCATCGGGAGAATAATTATATTTAAACTATAGATAAAGCGCGGCGTTGAATTCCACCACTCAACATAACATGTCTTGGAAAATAGGGAACGAAATGTCTTATCACTAAGTTTCCTGTCTATTCAGCTTTATACGGGAAAATAAGTAATATATATAAATAATCTCCACAATTTTTATATTTATAAAGCTATAATAAACTTAATATTGTATATAGTTTTTATATGAAATGCTTAATTAAATGGAAAAGTGTGAGCTGTATGCCGCAGTATTTCAAGCTCGTGACCGAGGCATTGATTGCCGAAACGTCGGCCGGGTGTAATGGAATATGAGAAATAAAACAAAATGGCTTGTTTTATTAGTCCTACCCACTAGTTGTTAAATATCATCTCTTAGATGTTTTATAGAGGCTACAGGCCAGTCGTGGCGTAGAGGTACAAGTGTGTGACTGTAAACGCGACTGGTTGTGGATTCAATCCCCAGTCCAGGAAATCAATTATTTATTTAAATTTATTTTTATATTTACATTTCTTCGTTAGTTGTAATTGGGTAAATATTTGTGATATACGTTAATGTTATAATACTATTACTATGACAAAGACAAAGC
Organism: Heliconius erato x Heliconius himera; assembly: GCA_013421005.1. NCBI lineage: Eukaryota > Metazoa > Arthropoda > Insecta > Lepidoptera > Nymphalidae > Heliconius > Heliconius erato x Heliconius himera. The sequence continues at coordinate 4,896 of JAATLQ010035167.1, forward strand.
GCGGCGTTGAGTTCCGCCAATCAACACGCAATGCCTTTACAATTCGGCGGAAAATGGGGAACAGATTCTCTTAACACCAGACGTGTGCGGGATACAGCCTGAAGCTAATACATTATTGTTTAGAATTAAATCTAACATCACATTTTATACTTTTTGCATACAAACAATACGAACGTAACTTAACACCATACTATAATTAACCCAATAAATACAACTCTATACAACTTTTATTTAACCAAGGTTCAACTCAACGGCCTTGTCATAACTAACTACTATAGATTACTTAAACTTTAATTTACAACGTTCAAAATGCAAGAACAATACCACAGCTATCACGAGCGGAATGTAGTCTAAACTTCTGTTATACTACACACATATCGGACTTAGGGGACGAAATTAAATCAATTTACCCGCAACCCTTAACCCTATATACTTAAGATTTAATATCGCATAAATCTATATCGATATTAATTTCGGTATACGCAAAATAATTTGGTAAAAGCCCGTGACATTGACCGATTTATTGTGATACTTTAAACGTCACTATTGCGTAGTGATAAGGGTGAGTTTTGCTTAAAAATAGGTTTTTTTTATATTGGAAATGACAGCTTCGTGGTGGCCAGTGATGGGATGAGTCACATCACTATCGCCATACATTCTTCGCTCGTCCTGTATCCGTTTCCAGAGAGGTCTTTTTTTTTTTATTATTTTTTTTTTCGATGATTTCGAACTTCTGTGTCGACGTATGTCTAATACTGTTTTGTAATAGACAACGACTACATGAGTTTTACTAAATGTCTTACAAGACATTTAAATGATTTACAAAAAATTAGTTTTGAGCTGATTGGGTTTTGGTAGAATGTTTCTTATCAGTAGTAATGAACAAAAGTAAGTGTATAAAAAATATGTTTATATTAGATAAGTTATATTTTTTTCTGTTAATGTATCCCGCACATATCAGGGTAAGCAGAAGATACTTGGGAACCTAGTTTTAAGACGATCAGTTCCCATTGAGACACTTCCGTTTCCCACTTTCCGCCGAATTTATAGGCATTGGGTGTCGAATGGCGGAACTCAACGCCACACTTTACCTCGTTACCAGAGCAAGATATTGAAAATATTAAATATTCCATTTCGTCTAGTGGAAATCGAAGCTACAACCTGCCGCCTTGACAGTCACCCCCCCCCCCCCCTGCCCCTGCGCTACGACTGACCCCTAGCCTAAATAACTTATATCCAATAATAATATGTGAGGCGAGTCGTGGCGCAGCGGCACGAGGTGTGACTGTAAAACCGACTGGCTGTGGGTTCGATCCTTACTCGAGAAGATGAAATATATATTTAAATTTCGCGCGGCGTTGAGCTCTGCCACTCAACACGCAATGCCTCCAGAAATCAGCAGAAAGCGGGGAACGGAGTGCCTTAACACTAGGTTCCCTCTACCTACCCTTCTGTGTGCGGGATACAGCGTGAATCTAATTTGATTCAATAATAATACACAGAATGATAATCACTTTCAACGTATTAGTGATATGATTTGATAACTATTATCAAAATATAAATCCTTATATTACATAAGTATTGTCAGTGAACGACTTTTCTAAATGTCTTATAAATATTCATAAAACAATCTCCAGTACAATTGGGGAAAAATGACTCACACGAAACAAGAGACTTCCGGGATATTAATTTGATCGTCCCTTATTATAATTCTGGATCCGTATCATAAGCAAATTCTTTGTATAATTTTGTTTCTATGTCTTAATCAAAGATATGTACTATAGAAAATCGTGTCAGGTTTTTATCAGCTTCACGCTGTATTCCGCTTGTGGCAGGGTAAGCGGGGAATCTAACGTTAAAACACTGTGTTCCCCACTTTCCGCTGAATTTAAAAAGGCATTGCGTGTCGAGTGGCGGAGCAGAACGCCGCGCTTTGCCTTTGTCATAATAATAGTATAATATTAACGTATGCCATAAACGCTTACTCAATTACAACTAACTGTAGTAGTGTAGTTTCTAAATCATTTAGAAACTTTCAATTGTTACATAACATAAATTCAATAGAAATTGAGATCTTCGGTCAACATATTAGCTTATAGGAGAATGTCAGAATTAAAAACGAAGTGGGGTATTTATATAAATTAAACATGAACACAACATTAACACTAGGTTCCCTCTGCCTACCGTGCTGTGTGCGGGATACAGCGTGAAGCTGATTTATTTATTTATAAACATGAACACGGCGTGTCGTATGTGATGAAAATAAACATAAATCATTCCTCCGCGTCCCTGACTTAACTTCAGTTTCGCTGACCCAGAAACAAATGACAATCGCGTACTATGAATTCTTACATTTCATCTGAGTATAGAGTTTTGTGAGGCATATTTCTGATATGATATGACTTTTATATTTTAATAAGAAAATGAAAGTGAAGTTAGTGCGCCATTGCGAACGTCCAACGCCATCTGTCGACAGTGAATAGAAACTTCCAATTTCAAAACTTTCAAATTGTTTGAGAGTCTCTGTCTTTCTATTTCTCAAAATTTTGATTTAATTTCTGGTTTTGAATTGAAATAATTATAATACGTTGTGTTATTTGATTTAAAAATTCTAATAATTTGTAGATTTAGTAGGTATATAAGAGACAACACGATTTCACGACTATATTTAAAATTTTAATTGTTTTCATTAGTTTAATATCAATATTCTACATATGATATAGACAAAATAAAACTGTTCCAACGTGGCATCCTTGACCGCAATATCGCTGCTACCAGATACTAATAACTACTGTAGCTATGTAAGATATAAGTCGTTTTAAACTTTCCTCCGGATTTTTCTGGGTAGGTGGAGAATACCCGGTAGAGAAACAAAGGTATGTCAAAAACAATGAATATTAGATAACATAACTTATTTTCGTTTTAAAACCTTTAAAAAGAAAAAAACAAATTCACTCATTTTCTTGCATAATAGGAGAGACAGACGCAGTGTTAAAACACCTAATTAATTTCCACTCAATTTTCGAGACAGCGTGTTGAGTGGCGAAACATAACGCCGCATGCACGGTCGTCAAAGTTATTATTATTTGTTTAAAATATTATAAAGAAGTCAACTATTATTAAAAAGATGAACGATTTTTAAACATTTTTTAAAGTGCTATTCCACACTTAGGAAAGAAAATACTTATTTAGAAAACGTATAAAAATTTAAACGTAACGGGACTCGAACCCGCGCGTCCTGGATGAACGATCATGATATACAAAACAAATAGATACCTTTGATATAAAACTATTTGATAGACTATTAACTAGGTGTTAAAACATATGCGTAATGTTCAAACAGGTGGTACCACACTAGGACAACCTAACCTATCACAATTCAACTTAGTTATAATCAAATCAAAGCAACCCCTAACAAAAATACACCCTAAACTTAGACTAACAAAATTTATTTTCAAATACCAAATCGACCCTAATAAAATAAGTGGAAGCCCTATTGTTGCTTACGCTGAGATGTAATCTCTTATTTTATTATTACCTGAGTTAAAAGGGACTGATATTTTAGAAAAACGAAATTAAACTCTAATACGTTAATTTAAAGTGCTTTTTTTACTGTTTATCTCAGATTAAAGAAGTGTGGTCCACGATAATACTACAAGAGAGTAGTATAGTGAAAAACGGCGACTTTGTCTTTAAAACAAGAGCTTTATATTTGCACGCATTGTGCTGATCTTTTGTATATCTGGAAGTTAATACGAGATAGAAGAGGTGGTGGGGGTGTGTAGGGTTGCCCGGTGAGCGCTCGCGGCACTCTTCTAACGTACGTTCACCTTCGATCTTTTACGTAAATATTAATAGGTAATTAATGTTGTATTAATATTTTTTTTTGTTTTATTTATTATTGTCGTATTTTTTTGTTTTATATCTAAATTTTAAGCTTTGGGTCCAAAATTTTGTGTATTTTCTAATTTTTAAGTTTTCTAAAACCATTTCTCTTTACTTAAAGTATCTCTGGATCGCTTTGTTTGTATATTATTTTGATATATTATCTGCTTCACGCTGTACCTCGCACACAGCAGGATAGGCAGACAGAGAACTTAGTGTTAAGACACTCGACACCAGAGCGAAGAAATGAAAATATAAATGATAGTAAATATTAAATTTCCTTGAATGGGGATCAAACCCACAACCAGTGGATTTTATAGTCATACTTCGTGTGTCTCCTACGCCACGACTTGGCTCATTTTCATCAGGTCAGATTTATTACATATATCTAATTTTAAAACTACCATACGTGCAAAGAAATTTTAAAATAAAGTTTATTTTATTTAACATTGTTGACGCTATTCACTCCACATATAGCAGAGTACAAAGAGGAAATCTAGTGTCTTGACACTCTGTTCTCTACCTTCCGATTGATTGAGATACCAAATCGTATACAGTGGCGGATTTTAACACCGTGTTCTATAAAAGTAGTGGCCGCTATTATTTTCCATATAAACATGAATACAAATGTATTAACAAAAAAATATGTTAGATAAGAGCACAGCTTCCTCTATAGTTTCATAATATTTAGTCACCCACAACAGCCTTGTGACACAATCAAACTGAAGGAATAATGCGACAAAGCGCAAAATACATCGTCCATTTTGAATAAATTTATTTGAGGCCAGTCGTGGCGCAGGGACGGAGCTTGAGATTGTAAACATGATAAGTTGTGGGTTCGATTCCCACTTGGGCACATGAAACATTTAAAATTTAAATTTTAACAGGCAGTGCCTTAAGAATTCGGTGTAAAGTAGAAAACGGGAAAATTAATGGGAAAAGTAGTGTCTTAACATTAGGTTCCCAGGTTCCCTCTGCCTATCCTGGCCATAGGATGCCATAGACGGGAGGCAGTGTGAAGATAAAAATTCCATGCAAATTCTAGACACTATGAATGTGGGCCCTACGCCACTTTTTAACCACAACGAGAAAAAGAAAACTATTTTATACAGAATTTACTTAATAAATCTTTGAGAATATTATTGAATAACAATATTTTATAAAATAACGTAGTGTTCTTTTTATAATATCATACAATTGAAAATGAAGAAAGAAATATCAGAAAATGTAATATTTTAATTTCTTCACTCCGGTATCGATGCAAAACGCGGTTTTAAGTTACGCCACTCAACACGCAATGCCTCCACAATTCTAGGCGCCGTCTGCTGTATACGAACATGAAGCTACAAAAATATATAAATATAAATTTGCATTGTTAGTTTACTGTAACACTAAACAAAATCCAGATCTCATCCTTACAGCATCTGGGTATTTATTTTAAATGCCCTATGTAATTTATGATCATTATACCAAAAGGCAAATCGTGCCGCACGGAAACAAGCGTATGATTGTGAACTTGACAGATTGTGGCTTCTCTCTGGCAATGCGCGGCGTTGAATTCCGCCATTCAACAAGCAACGCCTCTAGTATTTGGTGTAAATGTGGAACGGAGTAAAACAAGGTTCCCTCTCCCTGGCTTTCTGTGTGCGTGATACAACTTGGAACTAAAAGTTACCCTAACCTTTACCAAATGGAATGTAAGTAATTACACCTAATTAGTTCAAGCTATAAAATCAACTTCTAGTAGGTATCTATTAAGGCATCTATAAGCAAGCTGTGGAGCCCAATTTGACAAACAGCACTAGGCTGTTACGTTATTTGGAGAAAAAGGATAAAATTACAAGCAGACGTCTATGGCTGTTCGTTAAGCTTGAGCTACACCGCGTATTACATGCTATACTTGTAAACAAATTCAATGAATTTGTAATTCTTCGTTTCCTCCGTTTCCCCGCGATTATAAATATTGCTAACTTTTCGCATTGTGATGTCTATGTTTTGAGTCAAAATATCTCGTATCTGGTTCTGTTCTGGCAACTGTTGGCAAGTCTGTAGGGTAGTGACAAATGACTTAATTTTCTCACTTCCTTAAAATTGTGAAGAATTCAATATGTTATTATAATTAAGAATGCCAGAATAAGTTCTTAGCACATAAAAAAATATTAAAAAGTTAGATTTCAAATGGCTACTATACTATACTTAGCTTATTTTATATATTTAAAATAGAAAGACATTAAATAAAAAATATTTTTAAAATATTATTTACAATATTCACACACCTGATTATAAGTATATCTGATCATCTATAAAATCATTCAGCAAATGGACCACCACCACCACCACCACCACTATGTTTACTACCATATATAATATCCCACTGATGGATACCAATCTTACATCACCCGGTTCTCAGTGCGATGTCGTCGTTGAACGGGTCTTTTTGCCTCTCAAAACCTCCACGTCTCCACAAAAAGGTGAAAATGTAGCCTTTATGAGGCGACAAATTTTATCTTTCAGACTTGCCTAAATTATGTTATTTTTGTTTCTTAACCGTCGCTCATTAAAACTCTTGGCCCGGTTACTTTTTAAAATAATATTTTTTAATGGCTAAGTTCTTTACATAATATTGTGGAGAATATTGTTTTCACTTGATATAAATTTATATTTTATTGTAAAATTAATATAGTTACTATTCAAAATCTCACATACCTATAATAAAAAAATAATTAATGAACATTTGCCAAAACTTGTCATAACTCGGTCTATAACACAAAGAATAACATCAAATTTGCTACCTATATACCGCATAATTTGTCGACGAAGACACATGAAGACGATAAAATTTATGAAAGCTTAAACTCAAATCATGAGACTATTGTATAAGTAAAACTTTTATTTAGTTTCTTCATTAATTGCTAAGCTTCACGCGTTAGGATAAGAAGAAGATAGGATAAGCAGAGAGAAGCTAATGTTAAGACACATACATAATTGCTCACTTTACTGCAAATTTAAGAACATTGTGCGTTAAGTGGCGGAACTTGATGCCGCACTTTGTCTTGTTACTGAAACGAGAAATTGAAAATAAATCATTCCATGGAGTAAAAATCGAATTCACAAATGTTTCATTTACGTGCTTAGTCCAGGCCACTGCAGCCTTAAAAAGCCTTTTTATATCTTTTATAATCTGTTTACTGATTAGAAAATATCGTAAATAGCTTGACCGTAAATGGTATAATATTAACTTACTTACATTAAAATATTAATTTATTTATTCAAAGAATGTCGTTCAAAAAGGATATACATTAAAAAAAACAAATTCGTCTATTTTTAAGCGTTAAGTGGGTATAGAGCTTATAATGCAAGAATGACAACGCCATCTATCGGTTAGTTGGTAAGTCAGTCAAAAACAAAGCAATGCAACTAAAGTATTTATTAAGGAACAAAAACTATGTTTAGCTACAGTAATACTATTATAAATGTGACAATATAGATATAAAATTTTCATTTCATAACATATTTATTCATTATGCATTCATTTATTGTATGTACAAATCAAGAAAACATAATTAAATACTTAAATATATCCATAAAAATATTGATATTCTTATATTTTATTCAATTACATAAATATTGTAATAAGAATAACAATATTTTTATGAACATTCTCCCCAAGGGCCGAATTATTTTTATTTCTCCACCAGCCAATTCGCAATATTCCAAATTTTTTTTGTAAGAAAAGAAGTGTCTTAGCTTTACGTTCCCAATGCCTACCCTACTACATATTTCAATATACTATAGCATTGAGCTAAAAAAAATAATCGTTCACAAATATATTTTTTACAATGCATATGAAAATGAGTATAAAATGTTATACTCCCCTACAAAAGCTAAATCTAGTACAAGAACAAAATACAACATAAACAGTTTTCAAGAATTATTAGCATCCTTTAGACTTTATTCATACAAACAGTATTCGATAATAAAATAAAATCAATAAATCAGCTTCACGCTGTATCCCGCATACTGCAGGGTAGGCAGAGAGAACCTAGTGTTAAGTCACTCCCCACTTTCTGCCGAATTCTGGAGGCATTGCGTGTTGAGTGCCAGAACTCAACGCCGCGCTTGTCCTCGACAGAGCGAAGAAATGGAAATATAAATTTAAGTAAATATTTCATCTCCTCGAGTGGGGATCGAACCCACAACCAGTCAGTTTTACAGCCACACTTCGTGGCCTCTTTATTCGATAATAAATATATAATATATATTTATATATATATATATATATACAAAACAAAAAGTCATACCCGTTCATATTTGACATCATCCAGTTACCATATTTGTGGAGAATAGAAGCATTTAGAGTTTCTTATGACAGCGTTACACGTTGAACGCACGCAGTAAGTATGCAGGATCACGCGCCACCGAGTGTGTATAGGTACCCACTGTATATTCTAGTTCTGTAGGTATAGCTAGACAGACGATTTGTTACGTTTGGAGTCGAACTGATGTAGCTTCATCGATACAGATCGTGATACAAATGGGGGTGTTAGCTTCTGTTGATATTTCTTTGGTTTTTCTTGGATTTTAGTAAAGGTGAAGGTTTTGTTTGGTTTTGAACTAGTTCTTAGTAAGTAGTAGTTCAGATTTTATGTTGGATTGTCAATTTATTGAGGAAGGCTATATATATTTCACGTTAATCTTTATGATGGAGTTACTTCGGGTATTTAGTAAACCTAATATCTTTAAATATGTTTTTCATACACAATTCTACTTACTGTTAGCATTTTAAGACGGAAGCCGCAGGTAAAAGCTAAGCTAAGTGTTGTATAAAGACAGAGAATATCATGTGTTTTTTTAATTTAAATATTTTCATGAAATATTTAAAAATAATATACGTAGACGATATTTTATAGCTTACAAGTGAACAATGTATTTTGTATCTAAAAGTCTGTTTATAATGATTTGCTTAAAGGTTTTTTTTTTTAATTTCATAAGGTAATAAAACAATACGTAAGGACTAATACAATTGACAAAATTTCCAATTTATATACAACATATATTATAAAAAGAACTATTTTTTCACGGCTATAATATACTTGAATAAATGCAAATGTATAAGATAATACAAATTTTATATATTTAAATACAAAAAGTTATTTCACTGCATTAAGTAACACAAATCTGTCAACCAGTCGCGCAACCAGTCTGTGCGGTCGACTCCGCCACATGTCTCCGTTACAAGCGCACCGAACCCCCTTTAATAGTTTCGATGCTATCGAAATTTGTAGCTAAGAGGCGGAGGGTGCCACGTGTTGTAAAACTAAAGGAAACGAATGGTTTGTATATCTATATATTGAAATAGATTCAATTTATTATTGCTTTTCATAGGTTTTGATAGTGTTTCTAATAAAAAAAATCATATCAATGAAAATTTCAAATTAAATTATATAGAAACTTCAATATTGTCTTAATATTATACTTTTAATAGTATTATACTTGATCATACTTCTCCTAATATTACATTAATTACTATAGTAATACAGTGCTTGTTAAAAATGGCAGCAGGTTTGTGGGTTTGTTTATGTGCTTGGGCGCGTGTCTACCGCCTAGACAGTTAGTACTTACTCAACTTTTGTGTAATACATTTTTTTTGCAAACAAAATGTAATAAAATTTGAAAAGATTTATATTATAACGATTTATTAAATGCACAATAGTACAGATAATCATATTAAAATAATTCAACAATTTATCCTAAATATCCTTAAATCTCATTAAATAAATATACGGTTAAGTAAAAGCGGGCGAAGCCGCGCAGGGACCTCTAGTCTAACATACAAAGAATACGATCCCAGTACTTATGTACATTCTTGTAAGTGGAAGTAATTTTTATTTCTCTTTCTGAACGTCTCCAAACCCATCTCGGCGTTTCACCAAAAACGATGCCGTGAAGTAGCTTCTTTGTTCGCCCTGAATAATTATATGCAGCGAGCGAACTGACTTTTTGTACTGAAATATACTGGATAGATCTTTGCTCAAAGCCTTGAGGGATGCAAGAAAATTTACTATTCATCGTAATCGGAAAGTATACAGGGTGGTCCCGTCTCAGGTGATTCCTTTTGTGTGGTATAATGTGGTAGTCTGGTAGTGGGCGTCTTCACAAATCTGCCTCGGTAACTACCTCGGTTTTAGGTACTAAAGTTTGTGCTAACTTGGTTTGAATTTTGGTGTTACCAGCTGGAAATGCTGTTTGTTGAGAAAAGCTGTACTGATGCAAATAAAAAATTTTTAGGTTTAGGGTCCTTTAGGTGGTTAATATGTTTATATTTTATAATACGAAATACATTCTCGATAATTATTATCACTAGGCACTTAACTTAAAACATTATATATATAAATTTTCAAGCATTTCCTATAGTTTTATTTCCTAGAGTTAAGAGTAAAAACACTTTAATAAAATTCAGATAATCTACTTAATTCGAATACTGTAAAAGAAAACTAAAAAGCGTAATACGCTTTTTACAAACATTAGTAAGGTTAAACTGATAGAAAAATTATAGATAAACAAGATTTTATAGTATCTGGTATAACATCTCTAACTACCATTTCACATGACCTCCCTGTCTGTGGACAAGGGGACGTATACAATGGGGAGTCACGTTGTATCTTTGGTCCATTAATTGAAATCCAGCACAAACAGACAGACTAAAACTAAATAAATTATATGTTAGTTCTTTGTAAGTGTTGTTGCCCATATTAAAAATATAATGGGCAACAACACCACTATGGACGACATAGCCAAACATTTCAGGTTAATATTTCAAATTGATTTCATCAAAATCGGTAGTCAATTGTGCTGTGAAGTTGTTTGAATTTAACCGAATTAAGATTTATATATTTTTTTTATATAAATATCCCATTAAAAACATAAACGTAAAATGAGAGCCAAGTTCAGTAATCTGATATATGCCTTGGTTGTTGACTTCACTACATATGTATTTTGATTTTTCGTTCTGAAAAAATGTTTTAACATTAGGTTCCCTCTGCCTATCCTGCTGTGTACGGGATACACCGTGACACTTGAAAAAATCTTTGTGTCCCATAAAATATAAAAGGAGATGTGAAAAAAATGTGTTTTAAGAAAATTAAGTTCATTTTTAATCTTAGTTTTCCTTTATGGGATTGATAAATTAATATTTTTCTTTGATATTTACATATTTACGTACTTTTAAGTAAATATCTAATGATATTTTTAAATAAATTTTAAGAGTAGGCACGTAAAACCGTCTTCGACATTTTCTTTTCATTTACAAGTTTTTTATTAACACTGTTTCTTTTTTCCAGACATTTAACGATAAATCTAGAACTTTTCTATTACAAATTTTATATAATAAAAGTAAGTTATAATCGATTAATTTAAATTGTATAATACATAATATAGTTGCAAATAAAATTTATAGACAAAATAACCAAATAAACATTAAAATATAAGAAACCAAAACACTAATATTATTAATCATTTTATAATGTGCATAATGAAATATTGTCACAATATTATAAGAATCTATTAAAAGAAAACGTTTTTGCATTATTTCAAAGCTCTGACATTAACTCAAAAGGGATGGTTTCGGCCTTCATCTGCGACCTTCAAGCGTACATTCAGATATATGTGATATACATATGCTAATATTAATTTATTTTATACTTAACATAATAAATAATAGAATGTTAATATAATTATCAAATACTGTAGGTACCGTGGCGCAGGGGCACAAGTGTGTGACTGTAAACGGCGCTGGTTGTGGATTCGATCTCCGCTCGAGGAAATAAAACAGTTATTTAATTTTTTTCGTTCTGGTGTCGAGGCAAAACGTGACGTTGAGTTCTGCCACTCAACACGCAATGCCTTCAGAATTCGGCGGAAAATGAGAAACGGAGGGCCTTAGCACTACCTACCCCACTGTGTGCATGAAGCTGATATATAATTATCGTTTAAATGATTTATTACCAAATGAATATATATTTATATTCAACATTTCGATTCGATTTAACACCAGTACCCAATATCTACATAAAATCTGTTTAGTATTTCGTTTTTTATCTGTATGAAGATGAAGATAATGTAACATAGAGATAAATGGATCGCTACATTCGTAGATTATTCGTATTTTTTTTTATTTTAGCACATTTATCGCGTTGCGAAAAAAGAATCTCTCTCTTGCTTTTGTAGCCAAAATTAGCCACGAGGAATTGGAACCTATACCCTACTTATCATCTTCTGTTCATTGACTCACGTATAAACATAAAAAAATATTAAATTTATTCTTATTTTAGTAGCTATCTAAATATTTTGCGGCACAAAGTGTGACTGTAAAACTGGTTTTGGGTTCGATCCCTACTCGAGGAGATCAAATATTTACTTAAATTTATATTTCCATTTCTTCGCTCTGGTGTCGAGGTTAAGCGCGGCGTTGAGTTCTGCCACTCAACACGCAATGCCTCCAGAATTCGGCAGAAAGTGGAGAACGGAGTGTCTTAACACTAGGTTCCCTTTGCCTACCCTGCTGTGTGCGGGATACAGCGTGAAGCTGAAAAATTGGAAAAATCTAAATATTTTAGGTTCTAAAAATATTTTGATGTGGTTCCCTTCACTTCTTTAGTAACCATGAGCGTGTACATCACTAAATAAGTACCCTCGTCAAATAGGCCTTGGCGAAAGTCTCGTCTCCGGGGAAATATCAGTAATTGATTAAGTGCTTTGGATAGTTTTTCGTTATTTGAAATGCCTCACGATATTGCAACATTAATCTTTTAATTGCGCTAAAGATTTGTAATTTATTTCTTTATTATCTTCATTTTGTTGGCCATATAATAGGAGATAGTTATATGTTAGCGTTGTTTGCGCATGCGTTGCGGACTTCGTCGTGGTACTTTGTCATTCAGACAGTAAATACCTATAGTTTTTTTTTTATTTTGTTTATTTCACTTTACAGTGTATCCCACACACAGGAGGGTAAGCAGATGGTACCTTAGAACTTAGTGTTAAGGCACTCCGTTCCCCATTAAGACATTTCCGTTTCCTACTTTTCACCGACCTATTGAGTGTGGGACCTCAACACCTTGCTTTGACTTGTACCAGACCGCGGAAATAAAAATATTTTATCACCTCCATGTGGAAATCAACCCCACAGCTGTCGCGCTTAGAGTCGCACACTTGTGCCCCTGCGCCAAGACGGCCTTACCTATAGTGAAATAAAAATTTCATATAAATAGGAAATGAGTCGACAATTACAGTAAACATAATAAAATTATGATTTTTTTGTATAAACGCTGATATAACAAAGAGAAATTAAATAAATTTATTATATTGGAGTCTTCTTTTTAAAATAATATTCTATATTTCAAAATAAATTGAATCAAAAATTATTTTATTACAAGACTTTGAATCAGTTAAATAACGTTCCGTAAACTTTCATCAAACTTTGTACATTCTAAAAAAACATTTCAGTCTAACGTTACTTGTTTTTAGCTGAAACCCAAAACTTTTCCTTACTTTCAAGTTTTTGTTGAAACATTTTCATTTACTATACACTGTATCCCACACATGGCAGGGTAGGCAGATGGAACCTGGGAACCTAGCCTCAAGACACTTCTATTCCACACATTTCGCCGTATTCTTGAGGCATTGCGTGTTGAGTGGAGGAAGTAAACGAGCGAGGAAATGAAAATATGAAATATTTAATTTTCAAGTAGAAATCGAATCAACAACCTGTCGAGTTTAAATTTGCATGCTTGGAGTGCAAGTACACAAGTACAGTACTGGCTCCAATATTTGGAACATATTTTCCATAATTTCTTAACATTTAATAACACTTTTAAAATCTCTTCGTAGGTCAAAGCAAAGTAAAGAAGTGATAAAATTTTTAAAAAAACTTGAAAGAGTTCAAACTCCAGCAACTAACTCATGACATCAACTAGAACACTTGCTCGAAGTTCGACTCTACCTCTATACTGTTCTGCCTCTATACTATTTACATTATATGTGATCAAAATAAGGCATTTTCTTATATAATAATATGTGCGACGTACGTGACATACTCATATCAATGTTATTTTGTTTAACGAATAACTGTATATATTTAAAAATTTGAAAGTAGCGGGACTCGAACCCGCGCCTCCTGGAAACCGACCAGGCGCTCTGACCACTAAGCCATACTACTAGTTTTTGGTTACTTGTTTTGTGATTTTTTTTTTGGAAATAAAGATTTTACTAATAAGGATTACCTTTTGTAGCTTCACGCTGTATCCCGCATGTGACAGAGTAAGTACGCAGAGAGAACCTAATGTTCAAAAACTTCAAACAAACAAAAAGTTTTTATTAGGTATTTAGAAAACGTATAAAAATTTCAACCTAACGAAACTCGAACCCGCGCTTCCTGGTAACGGACCATGCACTCTGACCACTAATCAATACGTTCTTGTAAATAAATATTTTTCTTTCCCAAGTGTGGACAACACACAAAACACTTTAAAAATTTTTAAAATAGATATTGGTATATGTATCTAATTTTTACAAAATATTTTCAAAATTAAATGACTAGCTTTAAAAAAATCGGCGGAAATTGGCTCCCTCTGTACAGCTATTTAGAATAAGATTATTCTCAAAAATCAAATACCGATTACAACTGAAACTGTACATCGAAAACGTGAGTCAATAACGTTTAAAACAACTTGTTCTAGTAATAACGCGTTTCATTGGATCCCCTACTACAGTCAACAACTGTGAATATTGATTGAATAAGATATCTTACTGGTGGCTTGGAGAACTTGTTAAATGTAATTTGATATAGGTATTTAAGACTACGTTTGGATAAACATACTCTATAATACAGTTATACTAGTTAAATAGAGTAGCGTGGTAAGCAAGGAGACACCCAGTGCGAAAACACTCCGTTCTCCACTTTCAGCCTTAATTTGAGACACTGCGTGTTGAGTGGTGGAACTTGACGTAGTATGCCAGCGTAAAGTGAGGAAATGAAAACAATCCATTCCTTCGATGGACATCGAACCCAGACGCTGGTCTACCACACCACTCTAATATATTGTAGTATTATCCACAGGATAAACGAATTATACATTTAACTTTAACTTGGATCAAGAAGGAATTTGTTACTTTAATATGTAATTCTACTTATTCTGCATACATGCATACACATAGCAACGAAGTATTTTTATTAATTTAAGGATTTATTTCTAATGTTCACTAAAGTTTTATTAGATGTCTTAAATAATTTACAGAAAATAAGTCTGTCATATAAACATTCATTAAAATTATCTATATATTAAACAAAACTTTACTCTAGATAAATTTATAGATCATTTTTGTTTGTTAAACAAAATATGAGGCCGTCATTTCGCTAGGTTCCCTCTATATGCGGGATACAGTGTGAAGATATACATCTTATGTATGTTTTTAATATTTGCTTATAAATAGTAAATAATTTAAAATTATTATACATATATATGCTTAACTATAGTTAATAAAAATACAAAAGATTATTCGGATCACATATTTTTTTCTTTATTTTGAATAGAAAGTTTTGAAACGATGATCACTCGTGACGTTTACAGGGAACACCACTCTGTCTCACCCAAGCCGCCCAACCAACCCCCACCATCGCCCCCCCCCCCCCCTCCCCGCCAAATAAGGCAGATTACTAGAGAATTTACATCCATGCAATATTTTCAACGTTATTACAAACGTTATGCATTCTTAGTCGTAAACACTTTACGTGTTATATAGTCAGCTATATTATAATGCTTTATAGCTTTATCATTTAATAAAACAGCTTCACACTGTATTCCGTATACGAAGAAACTAGTGTTAAAACACTCCGTTTTCCTTCGAGTCCCAATTCGAATTCTGGAGGCATTGCGTGTTGAGTGGCGGAACTCAACGCCGCGGTTTATTTCGACACTAGAGCGAAGAAATTATATAAAAATAAAAATATTTAAATAAACATTTCATTTCCTTAAGTGGGAAACGAACCCACAACCAGTTGAGCTTACTGTCACACACTTGTGCCCCTGCGCCATGACTGGCCTCAATCAATACATATAAGAATAATTTAAAAATAATTTGCCCATTTATTGTTTTATATTTTAAGAGTTACAGGCACTATTGAAACCGGTTAAGTGCGAGTCGGATTCGCCCACCGAAGCTTCCGTACCTATTTCAGAATAGTAGGTCAACGTCAACTTACATTTGCGAGCATCTGCACTTATTTTGTATGAAATAGATTCCAAATATATCTAAGTTTGTAATGGTTTTTTTCTTTGAAGTACCTACTTTATTATTCTTTATTTGTGTTGTAAATTCTCACTTCAAAATTGGTGCATAATTGCTAGTATCTTTTGATTGCTTAGTTGTGCTTGATTTTTCTTCTATGCGACTTGATTCTGTGCTTGAAGAATCCATAGACGTAAATATTTTGTATTAATTTCAAAATTAATTAATTAATTAAATTATTTTTTTTTTATTTTTTTTTTGGTATTATTTTTTTTCATTTTATTTTTCTGGTTGTGGGTTCGATCCCCACTCGAGGAGATGAAATATTTACTTATATTTCCATTTCCTCGCTCTGGTGTCGAGGCAAAGCGCGGTGTTGAGTTCTGCCACTTAACATGCAATGCCTCTAAAATTCGGCAGAAAGTGGGGAACGGAGTGTCTTACACTAGGTTCCCTCTGCCTACCCTGCTGTGTGCGGGATACAGCGTGAAGCGTGATTTATTTTATTTTTCTCAGCTTGATACGTCCACGCAATCTCGATAAAGATAAATAGTCTTCACAGACGCACGGACGGACAATAAAAAGATCCTAAAAGGTTCCGTTTCTTCCTTTCCATATACAGTCTACGGAACCCAAAAAGTCGCGGCGCAATTGCACAAAGTGGGATATTGTGGGGTATTGCACAAAGTGGGATATTGTACACGCGACAGGTTGTGGGTTCGATTCCCACTTGAGAAGATGAAATATTTCATGTTTTAATTTTCGCAGTGTTGAGTTCCGCCCCTCCACACACAAAGAGGACACGGAAATTGAGCAACGGTGTGTCTTAGCACTAGACTACCTACCCTGCTGTGTGCGGGATACAGCGTGAAGCTGGATGGATGGATGGATGGAACTTAAAAAAAATAATAAATAAGTTACTGATGAACAAAAAAAGATATTACTTATTATAAAATTGAATTAACCAGAAGCACAAAAACACAAAAGAAGAAGAGCGGTAGTAGTGAAATGCTCTCTTATACTCTACATAACAAAAAAAATATGACTACTAATAATCGGATAATACAACAAAACAAAATCCTAATAGATGAAATATTTACTTAATATTTCCATTTCTTCGCTCTGGTGTCGAGGTTGAGCGCGGCGTTGAGTTCTGCCACTCAACACCCAATGCCTCCAGAATTCGGCAGAAAATGGGGAACGGAGTGTCTTAACACTAGGTTCCCTCTGCCTACCCTGCTGTGTGCGGGATACAGCGTGAAGCTAATTTAATTTATTTTTTTTTTTAAATCCTAATCCTTTTAAACTATATAACTAACTATGTACATATATATTTTTTTACTTTTAATAGAAACAAGTTATTAAAACTCTATAAACCTTTTCTTTTAAAGTTAACAAACACAGCGTTTGGTTTTTGACACGTTATACTCGAATTTTGGAACAAAGTGGCGCAGCAGTGTACTATCAAATTAGAGTTCGTTCTATTTATGTATGGTAACGTCGTCTTTTTGCATTGTATCGATATTTTTGTTTGAAAACAAAATATTTGATTGAGGCCAGTAGTGAAGCAAGGGCACTATCGTATGACTGTAAACGCGACAGGTTGTGAGTTCGATTCCTTTTCGAGAACAAGAAATATTTAAAATATATTAATTTTTCCAGTGTCGAAGTCAAAGCATCTAATATTCTATGGAAAGTGTGGAACGGATTGTCTTAACACAAGGTTCCCTCTCCCTGCTATATGCGGGATACAGTATGAAGCTGAAAAAAAAATCTAAATTCAATTGTTTTAGAGTAAGTATGAATTATTAGGTTACAAATCTAAACGAAAGTTACTTAAGCTGGCTTTATAGTAATAAATCCAGTTTCCACAGTATGTACTACATAGTAACCTTACTGCCAGTATCCAAATGTCACGTGAATTCACATTTGGTGAAATAAAATCCTATTGAATCCTATCATTTTAAAGTTCTAGATAATAGATAGTAGGGTACATGGGTTATAGTTTTTAGTTAGTCATCATCTGATGTCAATGCTGAGCAGTGACGTCAATGATGATAAAAGACGCAATTCTTTAAAGGAGTTAGGGAATATTTTTTTTAATCATGAAGAAACTTATAAGAAGCTAGTGCTACGAGTTGTAGTGTTAGTTTCTTATAAGTTTTAAGAAAATCTCTATTGGCGTAGAAAATGCAAAAATAATGATACACCACTTAATTTTTTCTACACACAAATGCATCAATACCATAAAAGTTTTTAAAAGGCTATTTTTAGGAGCTGAGTTTAAATTATTGTAAAGGTAAACAATTAATATATTAGTATATACTAATAGCAATTTACTATTAGGATAAACTAACAATTATTTACCTCCACAATAAATTAAACATATTTTGAAGATGGTTAGCGAACAAATAAATATCGACCCTACATTCATTGCATTCCTTGTTGATATTCTACTTGTCCTTATTAAAAAAAATTACCTTCATTTCATTATTAAGATGAAAAGAAATGTAATTGAAAATGTGCATTTATCGTATTTAGAAATGTTGCAGTACATATTTGATAAATTCACCTATGTCTTGTTATTCTTTTCTAATTTACTCGGAATATTTAGATTTTTTTGTGTAAAAGTATTTTCTTATTTTTTTCTTAGCTTCACGCACATAGCAGGGTAGTCAAAGGGAACGCGCTTTGTCTTACGCGCGTTACCAGATCAAAGAAATTAAATATCAAATATTTCATTTTCTCGAGTGGAAATTAAACTTGTCGCGTTTACAGTTGCACGCTTGAGCCCCTACTCCATGATAGGCCTCAATCTCTCTTAAATTTTTTAAGCTTAATTTTTTGTTATCTAAAATTCAGGATTCGGCACTATTCTGTTGCGGCCCGGTTTGTACAAAACACTCAGCTCCCCGCATTAGATAGAAATTAGACACTTCCCTAACAATAAATTATTATTTATCATTAAATATACTAATTAGAAATTACAATTTTTTATTTAAAAAAAAACCGACTCCCACAACATTTCATAATCAGAATCTAACTAAGCTCTCAGCAAATTACCTTTGAAGTGTATCCTTTCCTATAAAAAACAGAATCATCAAAATCGGTTCACCCAGTCAAAAGTTTTGAGGTATGAAAAAAAAAACATTAAGAAAAATAACAGCCGAATTGATGACCTCCTCCTTACGGAAGTCGCACTTAATCGACTATCGACGAACGAATATTGTATTAATAAGCGGAAAGCTTTTGTTTTAGCTTTACGCGGTATCTGTAAATAGCATCTGTATATAGCAGTGTAGGCAAACCTAAAGTTAAGAAACTTCGTGACCCACGGCTCTCTCATATTTCGGTTCAATGAGCGTTGAGTGGCGGAACTTAAGGCCGCACTTAATTTTGATACCAGAGCGAAATAAAAATAATCCATTATCCCGAATGGATATGAAGCGAATCCACAACCGTCGCTTATCAGTCAGACGCTGTACGGCCGGCGACCAACAAATACCTACTACTATAAGTCCTAATATAGATAAACGACATCAATACTTAAGAAAACATCTAAGGCATGCCATTCACTATTATAGAACAGAAGACATTCTCGCGCCACGTACCTATACCTACGGGCCATGAGTACAAGAGACAAAAGCTTGTTCCACATTCATAGCAAAATACACCCGCGCCATAGTAAATGAAGTCGCAGTAATTCATCCCCTGTTACCGGATACGTTCCTTTCCAAAGTCGACTAGTCTACAGACCTGTTGGGAGATCTGTCGACTAACAAAAGTCGGGCAAGTAGAAAATTACTTCTCATTATCGTTTTTCCCTTTGATAAGGGTATTTGGTATATATTTTTAATTATGAATGTTAGTCTTTGATTGATTTTATGTTTATGTTGTTAACTTTGTATGTTGTACTATAATTTGTATCAATCAAAATGTTTAATTTTGTTTAAGTTAAATGTTTTTCATTTTTTGTCATTTTTTTATTTAAGTAGTATAATATGAAATTTCGTACATTACTACTTTTTACGGAGTTAATCACGGCGTTTAATGACTCAAGATTTTTCTACTGCATAAATCTGAAAAGTTAGCTAACGTTGCGCCCGATGTCGTGTCTGAATTAACCGATCTGGTTAAGAACAAAGAAATGTTAAATGTATATCAATAAATATGCATTAAATGTATATCGATAAATATTTCTTGTTTCTTCTTGTTCTTTTTTATTTTACTTGACATTTTTATTTTGTGTATGGAATTACCTATCGTTTATTCCGTTATTAAAATAGCTAAATATGTGTAAATAATCTCGAAAAAGATAACAAAAAATACGAATGATATGCCCGCAATGATTAGATAGACCAAAATAAAATAAAACATTTTGCTTTTGAGTTTTGATTTTTAGCTATAAATAAGGTCTCAAATAAAACGTCCAATACCGTAATCGTTCCTTTAAATCTACAGCTTACAAAACATATTGGCATCTGTTTCCAATACAAACTTATTTTAAAATATACTTGACAACGTCACACAAGTTAGCAAATCGTCTCTATGTAACTTCAACTAGAAAATACAATAAAAATAAAAATTATTGTGGTAAAAAAGGATACCTTAATATGAAAATTCGTTCGAAATCAAGCTCTAGTAGGTGCTCATCCTGTTACACAGACAGTACATACAGGAGCCGGGAAAACTACGGTTCGATCAAACGTGGCAAACAAAAATCGATACCAGTCGCGATCATCCTTTGGGCATTCCGTAAGCTGCCTTCAAGTCAAGGGCTTACTTCTCGTCGTGTGATCAATTTCATAAAACAATACTACAAGGTGGCTAACGCTCCAGCCAAAACGGGCAAAGCCATAAGCAAAATGCTAAGGTGTGCAGTGGAGTTTGGACTGTTGAAAAAACACGGTAACAGATTCTATTTGGCTAAAACGTCGTATGATTCTGATAATTGAGATGGATGGTAAATTAATTTTGTCTAGTGTTATTTATTGTTAATATTATTTTTTCGTATTATAACTATGTAATAGATTGATTTCACTGAACTATTAAATAAATGTAAAAATGTGTTTTTTTTTCTCTATTGAAAATCCCAAAATTATTGCTTTAAATATATTTTAGCTTTAGACAATCTGATAAATATACTGTATTACTGTGTATATTTCTTATCTAACTATACTAAGACCTAGCTCACACTTTATCCCACATACAGGAGGGAAGACAAATAAAACTCATAGTTATTAAAGAATTGAGGCCAGTCATGGCGCAGGAGAACAAAGTGTGACTGTAAAATCGACTGATTGTGGGTTTAAAACCCACTCGTGGATATGAAATATTTTTCTACATTTATATTTCATTCATCATTTCCTCGCTCTGGTGGCGAGGCAAAGCGCGGTGTTGAGTTTCGCTCAACACGCAATGCTTCTAGACTAGGTGGAAAATGGAGAACGGAGTGTCTTGACACTAGGTTCCCTCTGCCTACCCTACTGTGTGCGGGATACAACGTGAAGCTGATTTAATTTATTTAATTTTTTATAAAAAAAATCCGTTCAAATTTTTACGTATGCATATAGATTGGTGAAAGTCAACGCCGCACTTTGTTGACTAGAACGGGAAAATAAAAATAATACTTTCCCTGAGTGGGAATCGAACCCACAACTGTCATGTTTACAGTGAAACGCGCTCCCTCTGTACTGATAGCTTCATATTATATTAAGAATTGTTTATGTTTGTATGTACTTTCATACAAACAAGTTAATTAAGTAACTTTTAAACATATTGTATCCATAAATTACTCAACTTTTTACAATATTTAAGTCAAACCGCAGACAAAAAAAATAAAAATACAAAATCATCAATAATAATATTTAATATTTCGTTTCACCAACTTGTATTTACATGATTACTTAAAATATATTGATCTATTATCAATTAACAATTCAAAACATAAATACTTTATAGGGTGTACTTATACTGATTTATGCCTTACAGCATTTGATTGAAGCTTAAACGGCACCAACGCCGACTATTTATCAGATTTTATTTAACTAAATTATATTTGTTTATTTGA
>JAATLQ010035168.1:0-27135 GCA_013421005.1 Heliconius erato x Heliconius himera
TTCTGCCACTCAACACGCAATGCCTCCAGAATTCGGCAGAAAGTGGGGAACGGAGTGTCTTAACACTAGGTTCCCTCTGCCTACCCTGCTGTGTGCGGGATACAGCGTGAAGCTAATTTTTTTTTTTATATCCTACACTATAGTTATGTAGGCAGAGGGAACTTGAGAACCTAGTGTTAAGACAGACGGTTCTGATTAGGTGTCTTCCGCTTCCCACTTACCTCCGATCTCTGCAGAGTAGGTGATTATCAATAATAATCGAAAAAAGTGGCTTACGGAGTCTCTTAACTTGAGGTTCCCACCTCCTTGTCACAGCCCAGTGTTAACCTCTGTTTTTAGAATTACTATTGTACGCTTTTCCTATAATTGATGCAAAATGTGAGAATTCTTACAGGTTTCTATAGTAGCTACTGTAGTCTGATTTAACAATTCGCAGTTTTGAATTTTTTCTTACAATATGTACCACTGTCACTGAATAATATCTTTATGTCGCTTACTAAAACTTAACATAAAAACTATTTTTTACACCTTATTCTATATACAATATTACAAGTAAAACTTCATAAACTAACAGAAATGTGCATCTCTATACCTATTCACGAGGGCATGATATAAAAGGTAAACAAATAAAATAAAAAATAATTATAGGTCACGATTGTTGTAATTTAATATAGTATCTATTTAGTAAAAAAATACATATTTATGGATGCCAATAATAATATTGAACGATGTCTATAGAATAAATTACCTAATAATAATTAATTTAAAATCATCGATTTCTTCGATGATGAAACAATATTTATAATTATATTTTAAAAAAAATCTAAAATTGCACATTTTTTAAGGGAAATAAAACTAATATAAAGACAAAAATAAAGATTATTTTCATATTTAAAGCCAGGAACATTATATGTGTGGATTAATATATAATTTTACCGTATAATAAATTAATAATAAGTTATTTTCTTAATTTTTAATAATAATCTTTAAAAACTTGACAAGTAATTACACCCAAAAACCAATTCTCATGTCTCAAACTTGAAACGCAATTTAATACTATAAAAATAAACTACTATTATAAATGATAGAGCAGGTACTGCGGATATTTCACTCTTTTACATTAAAATGTGATGTTTTGTATCGATCGACTAGATTTTATAATCAAATAAAATCAAAATCAGCTTCACGCTGTATCCCGTACAGGGTAGGCAGAGGGAACCTAGTGTTAAGACACTCCGTTCCCCACTTTCTGCCGAATTCTGGAGGCTTTGCGTGTTGAGTGGCAGAATTCAAAGCCGCGCTGAGCCTCGAGACCAGAGCGAAGAAATGGAAATATAAATTTAAGTAAATATTTCATCTCCTCGAGTGGGGATCGAACCCACAACCGGTCGGTTTTAAAGTCACACCTCGTGCCGCTGCGCCACGACTGGACCTATTTATAAGACTGACTTAAGAAGTACTGCAGTTGTGATTCCGTTGTTACATTTGTTGGTTTTATTAATTTTCTTGTTTTATTAAGTTTTAAATTGTTTTCTGATTATTTTGTTTTTATTATATTGAATTTTTTATACTTAAAACTTGAGTAAACTTGGACCAAATTATATAGAAATCAAAAAGTTACATAAAAGTTTTAGAAACAGTATTTCTTTGTTTACATTTTGTCTCATGCCAAAATGAATACGGTATAATACTTATTTAGAAAACGTATAAAAATTTGAACGTAGCGGGACTCGAACCCGAACAAATTTTATACGTTTTCTAAATAAGTATTTTTCTTTCCTAAATGTGGATTAACACTTAAAAAATGTTAAGAATAGGGTATAATTGGACGTAAGAACTATTTTACGTCACTCTACTGAGGCTTTATTCAATTTGTACCACTATTTGATATATGATCGTGTTTGGATGCAACTAGTCTGTCATTACTACGTACAGGACTGTATAATTTTCACAGTGCTTATTATTTGCCTTTTAGTGTAGTAGTAAATAATACAGGATTACAAGAATGTACGTGAATTCGATTCTGGTTAAATATAATTTCGTGGTATTAATATCTTTTATTTCCTGAATTATTGTTGTCAATGTCAATGATTTTTCAATGATTACATTAGGTTGGCATTTTTCTACTTCACGCTGGATAAGGAGTAAAGCTGAGTAGACAAGAGAAATTAGCGTTAACACATCTTTCAATTTTGGAGACTCCTTTTCAGTGACAAAACAAAACTCCGCGCTTTGTCTTGTAGTAGAGAGAGAAGATGGAAGCAATTCCATCGCGTGGAAATTGAACACACAACTGTAGCAATTTCAATCGCTGCACCGCGAAATAGAAACGTCGACATTATATTAATATTTTTTTATTATTATTATTATTCTATACAATTCTATGCACATTTATAATTTTATTTAATTTACAGATAAAATCAAGAAGAAATATGCATCGCTCGGCGACAGTGTGGTTGTGGTCAAGTTGGAGAGGTCGCAGAAGGCTGGCCTCGGCCTCAGTCTCGCAGGACATAGGGATAGGAGTAAGATGGCGGTTTTCATATGCGGCATGAATCCAGCAGGGTCAGCTGCTAAATCATCACCGCCTATTAAAGTTGGAGATGAAGTTTTGGAGGTGAGATAATTATTAATAATATTATAATTATTAAATAATATAATGTGTTTTTTGTAGGTCGTTTTATCATTTTGAGTAAAGAAAGAGAGATAGAGAAATGAATTAAATATTTCGATCCCCCGAATGAATATCAAACTCGCAACTGTAGCGTTTACAGCTTCACATTTATGCCCCTGCGCCAGTTCGACCTTAAAGGAATTAAACATTATTTATCAATAATCATTTTCCCAAATGGGAATTGAACCCACTTTACCATGGCTGCATCATTATATAACATTACATATGTAATATATATCTTTATAGATATACATTTTACATTATTTAAAACGTTATCGTTCGACGAAACGTTATTGCAACCCTCTAAATGTGTACTTAAAAAGCATCGCGTGACAAAAGATTTTTCTCGTAGCGAGATGCCATTTATATTCTTGCACTGGATTGTAGCGACATCGTTCTATAAAGTGTATGCTTACAATAAATATACGTTCTAAACTATCTGTTATATAAATGTTATTTTATTTATTTGACAGTGGTTGTGAGTTCGATTAGTATTTGAGGAAATTTATTAGTTCCATTATCAAGGCATAAGCGTGTGATTGTAAAGGCGACTTGCTGTCAGTTCAATTCCCATTCGAGAAAAAGAAAAGATCTTTTATTGTGGCAAAACGCGGCGTTGAGTTCCACTGCTCAACAGGCAATGTCTGCGGAACTCGGTGAATGTTAGAGAACGGCAGTGTTTTGATGGGAACAGAGCGTTTTAACACTGGGTTCCCACGTGTCTTCATGCTGCTCTTGCTAAGTGCGAGATACAAAGTGAAGTGTTAAAAAATAGCTCCATGTTCTCATTCTGGTAGGATGAAAAAGCGCGACCTTGAGTTCTGCATCCCCTAAATAATGCTACAGAAAGAAGAAAATGGACTATCTTAACACTAGATTTCCTCTGTCTACTCTCTTATATGCGGGTTACAGTATCAAGCTGTAAAAATATATAATATAATATTATAAATACATAATAATTTATTGAAGTGTTAGTCAATACTTAACAATATATTTACGTAATGACCACAATTACCTACAATAAAGTACAAAAAAATTAACAAACACTTTATTTCCAATTTAGCTTCAAAGAGATTTCTTTTTCCATAAGAGAACAAAACAATTTGTAAACAAAAGGGCGTTGAGGGCACATTTTTCTCTAGGAGCGAAGTAACAGAAAAAAAATGTAAACGATCTCTGCAACATTGAAACTTTTTGTTGGGTCACGTGTAAGGGTTCCTTCATAATAGTAGCAGTTCATTTAAAAGTTGTAATTGTTGTTTTCACTTTAGATGCATAAAATGCCAATATCTTTTTTTCGAAAGGTTTTTTTATCTTCTTTTGTAGCTTAGGTGGAGATATTTTTCACTTTCCGCGTGAATTCAAGACACATTGCATTGAGTGGCAGATCTCAACGTCGCGGCTTGTCTTATTGCCAAAGCATGTATATAAATAAAAAATAAAATAAATATATCAGCTTCACGCTGTATTCAGCAGGGTAGGCAGAAGGAACCTAGTGTTAAGACACTCCATTCTCCACTTTCTGCCGAATTCAAGAGGCATTGCGTGTTGAGTGGTAGAACTCAAAGCCGCGCTTTGCCTCGACACCAGAGCGGATATATATAATTAATATATTATAATTTTTTTGTAAATATTTCATTTTCTCGAGTAGGGATCGAACCCACAACCAGTCGGTTTTACAGTCACACTTTGTGCCCCTGCGCCACGACTGGCCTGCATGTATGTAAATAAAAATAATTGATTCAATAGTAATCGAACCAATACCCGTTGCGTTTCTAAAATTACATTGTGCCGTTATACCACGACGGCCTCATATATTTAATAATAAATATTCGTATTTTTATTATTTAACAAAGTAAAAGCTTTCTATTTTATATTATTATCTACGCTCCTAAACATACTTTGAAGACAAAGCCGTAGTTTTCAGTCAGAAAGGTTGCTTTGAAATATACATGTATATAAATAAACTGTTTTGCAATTTACAATACGATGAAGATAGTAGGCTATTATTAAAACAAAATTTAAGAATATTATATATAATTATTTGAGACCGCCATGGCACAGTGTTGCAGTTTTTAGCTGTTTCCGTTATGGTTGTGGGCAGTCAGATTATTATCATCCGAGCTGATGAGAGTCTAAGTTAACAAAATAAAATATACTTTTTAGAAGACATATAAAAAATTCTTTCCTAAGTATGGAATAACACTTTAAAACTTTTTTTATAAATTCTAAATAAATATTTAATTATTCCTCAAATTAAATATTTATTTAGATTTATATTTTTATTCCTTTGCTCCGGTGTCGGTGCAAAGCGCGGCGTTAAGTTCCTCCGCTCAATACGTAATGCCTCCAGAATTTGATGGAAAATAGAGAATGGAGTGCCTTAACACTAGGCCTCTGCCTACGCTTCTGTATGCGGGATACAGCGTGAAGCTGATTATTAGTTAATATAATTAATATACTGCACGCACGAATATAATACAATAGACATACAAACAATAACGTCCACAGTCGTCATAATTAGATCAAAAGTAAATAAATACTGCCATTCAACACAACGCTTTACTTCTGACATTTGGCGCTCAGCCAGCACTGTACCAAATGATCGTGGAAATAAGGCGGATGACTCTATTAATGGATAGATAATTACTCAATTATTTTCATATAAAAATACTGAAATTTCTTAACAAATTTTTCCAATCAGATTGAACCTGCACCTATTAAATTCGCTTATATTTGCTCCTTAGTTATTTTAGTTTCACGCTGTATTCTTCATATAGCTCATAAGGAAGAGGGAACCTAGTGTTAAGATGCCCCGTTCCCAGTTCTAGATAATCTATCAAAACATCAATATAATATTAAAAATTTTATATAGTTTTTCCTTCTCTCAGTTTATGACGAAAGTCAAAATGCCAAAATGTAAAAACATTATCCCGATTTTCTGTTTGATTTCGTTATATTGTTATAGTATTAGTATTATTTATCTGTCGGATACAAATTTATAAACGTTTATAAACATTGTATTTCAAAGCTGTTATCGCATATTTAAGAATAATCTAACTAATCACTATGGTGATTCATCCATTTCTTATTTATTTTTAAATACTTTAATTATCTTATTTCACATAACATTCTGGATGCCATAAGTCACGTATAGTTGAATTTGAAAATTGCCTAATAACAGTAATTGAAATAGTCTTATTTTGCGCCTACATCAAAAGATAAGTACAATTTTGTGTAGTAAAAATTGTCGATAGTTTTACGTAACGTGACGTACCTAGGACCGCAGAGCTCTTCGGTTTCCCATTAAAAATTAAAAATGGAACAAACAATCGAATGAAACGAGTATCTATTCTTCTTTTCACGCTGCATCCCGCATATAGCAGAGGGAGAGTAGTGTCTTGTTACCAGAGCGAAATAGTTCATTTACTCCGAGTGGGAATCGAACCGATCGATCGATTTTTTCTGTCCTATAAGGGACTGTAAACTTGGATATTTATTTATTAATCATTTATTTTAGCTTGATATCTCCACGCGGTTTCGAGATAAATTATCTAGACAGAGGGACAGACAAATGACAAAGTGAGCCTATAAAGATTCCGTTTTTTCTTTTGTTCTGGAACCCTAAAAGTAAGACCTGGAACATATCATGAATAGCTGTAACAGTCCAGCTAAACTATAAGAAATATTGAAATGACACCTTAGTCAAATACGAATTGAAAACTAATCCTTAGTTAATCGTGATACTCATTTTACATCGGTATATAAACATTATAAAAATCAAATTAAATCAGCTTCACTCAGTGGCCCGCACACAGCAGGGTAGGCAGAGGGAATCTAGTTTTAAGACACTCCGTTCCTCACTATCCGCCGAATTTTTAGAGGCATTGCGTGTTAAGTGGCGGAACTCAACGCCGCGCTTAGCCTCGACACCAGAGCAAAGAATTGAAAGTACACATTTAAATAAATATTTCATTTCCTCGAGTGGGGATCGAATCCACAACCAGTCGCGTTTGTAGTCACACTTTTCATCTGCGCCACGACTGGCCTTATTATAATAGCAAAATTATAGATCTGGAATATCTAATGGAAAACTATAGAAACCCTGCTAAAATATAATACATAATATAGACCGTATAGTTACAGTGTTTGATGGTAATTGCGATGGTTATGAGTTTGATGCGAGATTTGAGTAGAATCTGTCCTGGCCCAGTGGCAAAAGAATGTGACTATAAACTCAACGTTTGTGGGTTCGATTTCGACGACGAAATTAAATAGTAACGAAGCAAAACGCGGCTTTGAGTTGTGGAACTTAAAGCCGCGTTCTGAACTCTGAGGTATTGCGTGATGAGTAGTGGTACTCATCACGCAATAGGTCAGAGTTCTGTGGAAAGTGGGTAACGGTAGTGTCTTAATGGTAACGAAGAATCTTAACACACCTTTGATTCCCACGCCTACCCACCCCCTACTATTACGGTAACGAGAATTGAACCCGCGCCTCTTGAAAACAATCGATGGTTGGACGATTGGGCGGTTTCCAAGAGGTGCGGATTCAAATATCGCTACATTCTAATTTTTATACGTTTTCTAAAAAGTATAAAAATATGTTTGATATCCACTCAGGGAAATCATTATATTTAAATGGTTTTTATTTCCCCGCTCTTGGAGAAAAATCCTGGTTGAGTTGTAGCTGAACACGTAGTGACTCGATTTTTTGTGTAAAACGGAGAACGGAGAGTCTTCTCTTTTCTTGCTAATTGCTGGTATATCGGAGAATCATGACAAGGGCTGTAAGGTCCCACAAACTAGGCACTTTAAACAATAATAATTTTAACTCCAACAAAATTGTAACGCAGTAAAGTTTTTTAATATTTAACTTTCTCTTTGAACCTTTTTGATTCGTCGAAAAATTATTATATTTATTGTTTCTTAAAAACAAGATTTATATCTTAATGCAATAAAATGGCTATATTAATGAAAATACCCCAATTGCAGTCAAAACTACCACACTAAATTTATTTTGGTATTCATTAAGCAAACAAGTCTTCAAGGGCTATAAATGTACCGTAATTCCGTATAAAATAAAAAAAACAGATTCACACATAGCAGAGATACCTCCACGCACATAGCAGAGAGTGGGAACCTATTGTTAACACTGCTCTTCAAATTTCTGCCGAATTTGAAGACATTACGTATTGACCGACGGAACTCAACGTTGCACTTCACCGCTGCACTTCACCTATTAGGGCGAAGAGGGAATTAAAAATAATTTAAAATATAATCCTTCTCTCAAGTGAACGTCGAATCCACTACTATCACGTTTACAGTCGTACTCTGTCCCACTGCACCAGGAACCGCCTCTATAAAAAGTTACTTTTATGAGACTTACATCCACGACTTTTGCATACCCTAATAGATTATCATGTTCAGAAGCTATAAATCCATCATCGTCGGTAAATTATCTTTCTTTTTAGACTCACGCTGTTGTAGGCAGTTGGAACCTAGTGTTAAGACACTGCCCCACTTTCTGATCAATTATCGAGAAATTGGGTAGCGGAATTGAACGCCGGGCCCATTTTAAAGCCAGGCAATATCTTTAAGTTTATTTCACCTAGAGTGACCAAAATGGTATAGAGTATATTTAAGAATTCTTGTCAGTGGGAATTGAAAACAAAGCCATTATATTTGTAAAAATAAAAAAAAAAACTATTAATCTTCGAATAGACAAAGTCAATGACCGCTTGGCGCTATTAGTTGTTTCGCCTACTTCTACATACTACATAAATAAAAATAAAGTAAGACTAAACCAGCTACAAGTTAGACTATAAAGCCAGGCTCCTAAAAAAAATAATAAATAAAAATTGGTTGATTGTCCCACTATTTGGGGTAATTTATTATCGACGTAGAGTTCCACCATTCAACACGTCAAGGCAGTGTCTTATCGCTAGGTTCCTTCTGCCTTCCCTATTACTCGCAGGATACAGTGTGAAGCTAAAAAAAATATTTTTAGGTTTTGATAATATATAGTATTTTTTTGTATCCATGTACCAAACATTTTTTTTCCTTCATGGATTACAAAAATGCAAAAATGCATATTCGCATAGTTTTATACTTTCTGTATAACGTAGTGATTAAGAAATGAAAATTGAGTCATCGTAGCGCAGCTGCACTACATGATGGCTAGAAACGTGATGGTTGTGGGTTGTGGTTGTGTGTGATTCCTCACTCTGATGACGAGACAACACCCGGCGTTGAGTTCCGCTACTCAACACTCAATGTCTCTACATTTGGGCGGTGCGGGAAAGGAATATCTTAACGGATGTTCATATACATAAAAAAACGTATTTTACATCACGCCACTACTACTTGTAAACTGATATAGCTGTACATACATTTTTGCAGAACATTCTAAATTTATTTTATAAAGAGTTAAAACTAAGATTAATTGATTACAACTTCTAGCAACGGAACCATACTCTACTTCGTTACATTAAATAAAACAAAAAAAGATATGCCGAATTAAAAAAAAATATATAATAAGCCGAACTTATTTTTATTTTTGTTTATTATTTTTAACTTAAAAGGCCGCGTCGTAAAAATGTAGCTTGTAAAAATATTTTCTTTTTTGCACCCAGTACGTAAAAGACAAGATGTTAACACAACATACTTTATGTCTTAAAATATATTTAAGACATAAAGCACACACAATTGCGGTGGAACAGTATGGTGAATAAACCTTGTATAGGGAAGGTCACGATTATTTTTACTGAAACAGCTTTTGAAGCCGTTGTGGTACAGTGGGACAGCGTATGACACGTAACACGTGTATGTTCGATTTCCCCTCAAGAGGATGATTATATTGGATTGTTTTTGTTGATTTCACTCCCAAGCTCTAGTAGACTAGATTAGTAGATTGCGGCGTTAAATTCCGCCAATCAACAATCAGTACTGTTCACTGTTAAGTGTTAATTAAAAACAGAATGTCTTAAGAATAAGTTTTCTCTCAACAGCGCGAAGTTGACGTGACGTTGACGAAAAAAAAAACATTAGGTTCCTTCTGACACCCAACTATGTAGAAAAGCGTAAAGCTGTTAATTTTGTTACTTAAAAAAGGAAACAGTTCAGTCAAGTTTGTTTTACCCATTCCTCCGGGGTTTGTTTTTCTCGTTTCTTTTTCAACTGATAACAGTGACTTGAATCTCAATAAGTTGGAGATAACACGTCTTTGTTGTACTCGTATAAAGCACTTTAACTCTGTAGATACTTTTGTAAAACAATCAAGAGTTGCACTTAGTGCCTAGTATAACACTTTTTCTTCTCGTTTCTTCTTAACTTCTTTATTTTACCGCTCAAATAAATTGCATATTAAGCAAGATAGGTAGAGTGAACCTAGACCTGAGACACTCCGTCCTTCCTTTTCTGCCCATTTCGTTTA
The DNA here is from genome assembly GCA_013421005.1 of Heliconius erato x Heliconius himera. Taxonomy (NCBI): domain Eukaryota; kingdom Metazoa; phylum Arthropoda; class Insecta; order Lepidoptera; family Nymphalidae; genus Heliconius; species Heliconius erato x Heliconius himera. Next base: position 10,110 of record JAATLQ010035168.1, read on the forward strand.
GTCTCGTAGTTGTAACTGTGTTCTCGTAACAAGATGTAAGGAACTGAATTTGATCCACATATAATAATTGTATCATCATTAAGCTTAGACTTGGATGACAATACAATAATATGATACCTTAGAGCTGGTCTGATGATGGAGCCAGGATTTAGAGTAGGGGAAGTCTTTAGAGTTTACTAGTAAACCACTAGAGATTAAGCTCATATAATTTATAGCTCTAAGTACATTTTATAGCTTTTATAGCACTTGCTGTAGAAAAGCGTGTTCTTAGTTATTTTTGTATACAGATATATTTTATTTATTTGTTTACATTCTTTTCTTTTTCCTTTCTCCTGTAATTCCCTTGAACATTGCTTCATTTCATTGGAAAAATTGAAAGTAGTTACTTTTATTCACTGTTTATGGTCACCGTCAAAATTTTTTGAAAGTAGTAAGAGGCTTAAGTTTGACATTGGACGATCCTATATTTGTAATAAAAATTTCGATATGCGCTTTAAAATCATACCAAATTTGTTAAAATAAACGGCTATCATAAAAATAATTACAATATTACTTATTTAATTTAACTCAATTTGTATTATTGTGACTTTTAAAGATAAGTTTTAATTAAAATAAAACGTTAAAAAAGTACTTAAAGAATATCAGAAATTTTGTATAAATAGATATATATATAAATATGTTCAAAAACTAAAGGTTATTGTTATTTTTACTTTTATTTCTAATATGAACCAAAATCAAATGGAAATTTTAAATAACTGCTTTTCTTCAAAGAACGGCGTTGAGTTCAATCATTCTGTTGAATGATTGAACTATTTCAGGTGGAAAAGTTGACTTATTACTAGGTCATCGCTGCCTATTCTACTATATGGTGATAGATAAAAATTAGCAAATTTCATTATTATATAAAACAAATCAGCTTCACATTTTATCCCGCACACAGCAGGGTAGGTAGAGGGAACTTAGTGTTAAGACATTTTGTTCCCCATTTTCGGCCCTATTCCTATGGAGGCATTGTGTGTTGAATGGCAGAACTCAAGGCCGCGCTTTGTCTCAACACGAGAGCGAAGAAATGAAAATATAAGTTTATATAAATATTTCACTTCCTCGAGTGAGGATCGAACCCACAACCAATTGCCGTTACAGTCACATTTTGTGCACCTGCGCCAAGACTGGCCTCAATGGCAATTAACATATTTAAATTATTTTCATTTCAACGCTCTCATAGACACAGCACGGCGTTGAATTCCAGCACATAATACGTAGTCTCGAAAATTGTGCAAAAATAAGGGGAACAGAGAGTAACACTAGGTTCCCTCAAAAAAATAAATTCTTAAATCATACTAATCATCTCAGTATACCACTGATATCTAACAATGTTTATTGCGAAGAGTCAGACGCGCAATCAAACAATTACGTGCATTTACATACATTAACGCGGATCTCGGGCCGCGGTCTGGCGATCGGCCAAGCTCGGCCGGGTGATGGTCTAAGCATTGGTTTATATATTACTTTAAATATTTTACTATTGACTAAAACTTATTTTTGATCTACATATATTATATATTTGTTTAGAATTATAAATGATAAAATTATAAAATTTTATTAAAAAAACAGCGCAGTGAAACAGTTAAATTAGGTTGTCCGAATAATGATAAAAAATCATTAAATAAAATTGAACCCTGAAACATCAAGTTACTTAGAAATAAATGATATAAACTTGACGTACTATAAAAATATAAATACTTTATTTGCTCAAACAGATTTAATATGGAAATAACATGTGGTATAGATTTTCTTTTAAGTAAGTGATGCCTACAATGTGGTTAAATATTTTATTTTAAGACAGTTATGGCGCAGTGAAAAAGGTCCTAACTAAAAACATGAACAGTGGATTTGCTGCCTACTCAGGGAAATTATTATATTAATTTTCATTCCATAGCTCTGGATGAGTGCCACAACTCAACACCTAATGTCACGTATATTTTAAGTACGGAAAGTCGAGAACCGAGTGTCTTAACACTTAGTACCCTCTGCAGCTATATAGCGTGAAGCTAAGCTAAAAATATAAAAAAACACTCATATAGCTTATCACTTAAAGAGTTAGCGTGTTTTAAATGGGCCGGGAAACTAATCCAGACGAACTATTCTCGTTTAACGTTTAACGTGCGTGATTGAAACATCACTCGGTATACTCTCGCTCGCGTTATTTGATAACTTATTATCTATACATATTAGTTTATACTTGTGAATGTATGTACATTTGAGGCAGTCGCTCGTAACGTAGCGGCACAGCCTGTGACTATAAACGCGACGGTCGTGGATTTTATTCCCATCCGCCGAACTCCTGTATATAGTAGCACTATTCAATGATTAACCTGCATGTAAAAAAATATAATCTATGTAATAAATTATTTCATACCTCTCTCTCTCTCTCTCTCTCTCTCTCTCTCTCTTTCTCTCTCTCTTTTATTTTTAAATGTATTAGTAATCTTGAAAATCACTCAAGCGGCTCCGCCTCCGCGTTCAAATATAAACTACTAAGAGCTGTGTTATAGAGCCACACAGTCAATTGTCCAAGTTAAATCTGACCGTTGGTAAGTGGATAAGCAGTGGATCCACACTATAATATAGGTCACGGCTCAAGGTGTGTTCTAGATCCGACTTCACATTCTTGTATGAGAAATATTCTGACAGGCGTGCTTGGATCGGAACTTTACCGGAAACCTCAATAGTTTCAACGAGATCGGATCGAAAACGAACCGTGACCAGCACTATAGTGTGGTTGCTCCCTTACGTTTGACTTAATGCAATATAGCCCATAACCTTCCTCGTTAAATGGACGTTCACCTACATAATAAAAAAAGCTCTAAATTATTTATCCTTATAATATTAGTATAGATTATATTTAATAATATATTAAATTTAATTTTTAGGTAAACGGCATAGTATTGCACGGAAGATGTCATCTCAACGCGTCTGCCATCATCAAAGGTCTTGTTGGACCAGTCTTCAAAATTATATTATTGAGGTAATTAGACTTTACTCATTTTTTAATTTAATTAATTTTGAGGCCAATCGTGGCGCAGGAGCTCAAGACTGCGACTGCAAACGCGACAGGTTGTGGGTGCGATTCCTACTAGAGGAAATTAAATATTTTATATTTTCATTTCTCCGCTTCGGTGACTCTGCAAAACGCGGCATTGAGTTTGACTACTCAACACGTAACACCTCCAGATTTTGGCGGTGAAAAATGGAAATCTTAATGGAAACGGATGTCTTAACACAAGGTTCCCAGGTTCCCTCTGCCTACCCTACTATGTGGGGGCTCTAGCGTAAAGCTAAAAAAGTATACATTTTTTTCTCGATTCTGTGAATGAACGATAACTATTTTTACCTAGATATAAATACTTTGTATCTTATCAAATGTCGATATCTTTATCGGGCGTCCTTCATATAACGGCCGTAGGCGATTTTATTTCTTTCTTGACAGTGAATGAATGTACTGAATTGATGTGCCTTTTAACCTTTAATAGAAAAAATATATACAATGGCAAATATAATTAGGTTTATTCAAAAATCGAACCTACAACTGTTCTTACGCGGAATACTGTTCAGGTAAGCTGCAATTTAGCTAGGAAGCTACTGATTATATTTTTGATTTATTTTATTTTATCGTGGCACAGTAGCACGACGTCTGACGGTTGACGCGATGGTTGTGGATACGATCCTTTTCGGGAAGTTAATTTTTTTGCTCTGCTAATAAATTTAGTTCGCCTACTAAACAGACATTGTCTCGAATTCAGACATGGTTTCAGATCTAGACTGAAAAATATATAATAAATCATTCTCAAAAACCCCTCTCAGTCTAATTTAATGAAAGTGTGGAATAACACTTTGAAAATAGTAAAAATATTTAATAAATAGTATCCTCTGTTGCTAAATGATAATTCTAGGCAATTATATGTGAGTAGCAAAATTTGTAAAAATCTCCCTATAGAGATGCTTACAACAAAAACAAGCATGTCAGAATTTCAAAGTAGCTTAATGAGAACATCTGGCTTAATCGTCAGCGCGCTTGGATAGTGATCCAGAGGCGCTGGTTCAAATCTCGCTACGATCAAATTATATGTTTTCTAAAAAGTAAATAAATAAGACTGACTGAACGAAATATGTATCTACTACCTTTTTTTTAGAATGTCTTGGATATTATGTTCTTCACTGTACCATTACGAATACGCTATAATTCGTATATAGAGAAGCATAATACATATATATCTTTTTTTAATATTGCAGCAAGCAATGTAATGTATCGCAGCTGTGACATTCAAAGGGCGACGAATTTCTTTGAGGAAAAATTGAAAAAGTTTTACTATTAGTGTAAATAGTACAAAGATTTATTTAGCTTAAATTAAATTAGCTTCACGCTGTATCCCGCACACAGCAGGGTAGGCAGGGGAAACCTAGTGTTAAGACACTCCGTTCCCCACTTTTTGCCGAATTCTGGAGGCATTGCGTGTTGAGTGGCAGAACTCAACGCCGCAGCTTTTTTTAGCTTAATTTAAATCATTTAATTTTTATTTATTATAGTTTATTTTAATTTCCCGCTGTATTCCGCACATAGTTACCTTTATATACCGGTCCCAATGCACCGTTTATTTATTTGAGACATTGTGTGTTGATTGGAGGATTTCAACGTCGCGTTTTGTCTCGTTACCAGAGCGAAATTAAAATAATTTAATTTTCCAAATGAAAATCGGACTCACAACTATCGCGCTTAAAGTCAGACCCTTTTCCCTTGCGCCACGATAGCCTCAATTATATACTATTTTAAATTATTACTTTATACTGATAAAATATATCTGTTACTTTCTTGTAGGCGAAAGGCAGCATTAGAAGATGTCGCAGTTAAACCGCTAACGCCAAACCAGTTTCCAGTAGCACTTGATGAAGAGGTAAGTGAATTTATTAATTATTTATTTATGTATTATTAAAATATATATTATTTTAGTAAAATATTTTTGTTTCTTTATACATTTAAAAAACTAAATAATTAAATATTATTGAACAATTATTCTGATCTGCGAATTTTACTGAAAATAAGTATTATTAGATTGAAACTTAACTTAAATTTAATATTTAAATAATTTTAGTGGTTACATCTCCTTTTCTAGTCTTTATTTAATTTTAATTTGTAACGTTCAAGTAATAAATAATCCTATTATGAAATCGAAATCATAAATTTTATTAAAATGTAATGAATCAGTTACAATGCAAAAGAAATTAAAGTAATCAACTCTACAAATAACTCTATACTAAATTTAGTTTATGACGAATATACGATACAATGCGCTATACTTAGCATTTTTTTCTATTTTCTGATTTCTTACGCAATTTTACAATGAAAATTACATGAGGCATTACTATTTGTTTTTATTCCAAGTTGTAACCCTCATATAACAATGTAGAGAGAGGGAACCTAGTGTTAAGACACTCCGTTCCCTACTTTCTAACTAACCTTCAAAGCAATGCGTTTTGATAGGTAGAACTCAACACCTCTATCTCTTGTTAGCAAAGTGAGAAAATGAAAATAAGTATAATCGCTCCCGGAATGGGAATCAAACGTAGAACAGTCACGTGTACAGCCAGACGCAGTGCCACTGTGCCACGACGGCATTTATATGTATATTATAATATATTGTTTGAATATAATTTATTATTGTTTATTCGCTTAACACTGACCTTGCGGCCGTCTCTTTCACACTTCACGCTCTTGGTTTCCGTACGATTTTTCCTAAACTAAATTATTCAAACTAATTTCCACCTTACTTATAATATAAATAAAGTATATAATTGATCAAATTTACATTTTTCAGTGTTTATCTTAAACGTTTCACGACAAAAAGTTACAAGTAACTTTAACATTCACTTTAAATTGTAGCTTATTTGTTATGATATAAGGTTGAATTTTCATTAATATATTTATGGATATACTTTACTTGGTTTGGATTAAATCTCGTCTGTTATCATTTTAGCAGTGTCACACATACAAGTGCTAAAGTAGTAGCGTGGACGCGGCGCAAGAGCACGCATATTATTAATTCATCAAAATTATTAACAGTATTAATAAATTAAGTAATAAGTGATATAAAAGTGTGAAAGTGTTATTTCAAAGTGTATTTTAAAAGTGGTTTTAAAAAATATTGAGCTATATTTCATTTTAGTTCAATTTATTGTGCTTATATGTAGCATTTACTTTAGGCATCCGAAACTAAATTTAACCACAGGTTAATTAAAATAATTAATATTGTATTTTGTTATTATAATAATTTAAGTATTATATACAGTGCAGCGTTGTGGTTTTAGTAAACGTTTTATGTATGTATGAACGTAGAAAACGGAATAATGTATCATTTATTTATTTATGGCAAGGTTTTAGTTTTAGAGATTTTTAATTTTTATTTCACGTGACGGTAACTGTAATATCGATTTATACAACAGTACATACGGCCAACAAGTAGTGGCCGCCCTGAAGTTAGGTTTCTGAATTTATGCGCATTGTTTACTCGGGAAGAAAATATTTAAAAGTAAGAAAAATTAAACCTGCCTAACCATCTACAGCTAGCTTCAAGTCGGCCGAGATTTGTTAAACATACTAATATATAATCGTTTTGATTAAGATCTTAAATGGATTTCAGTGGTATATACATATAGCTGTACGCTTTATTCCGAATATAATAGCGTAGGCAGAAAGGACTTATTACCAAGACACTCCGTTCTCCATTTTCCACTTCGATTAATTCAAGGCATTTATGGACCGAGCTCGGTACCGTACTTTAAGCCTGGTCACCACCACGAAAGAGAAATGAACGGGAAATGATTAGGCGCAACGGATCTGCACATTTTGAAGAAGAGTTTTGGTTACGGGTAGAATTTTATCTTTTTATATAAGAAGTTATTACACAAACTTTTTAGGTATATATATATAAATCAAATCAGCTTCACGTTCACACAGCAGGGTAGGCAGAGGGTACATAGTGATAAGATTCCGTTTTCTCCTTTCCGCCAAATTTTTTGAGATATTGTGTGTTAAGTGGCGGAACTCAACGCCGGACTTTTGCCTTGGTGCCAGAGCAAATAAATAAAAATATTAAGAAATACTAATTCATTTCCTCGAGTGGGGATCGAATTCACAACAATCACATTGTGCCATCGGGTCACGATCTACACTCTGGGGAATAAATTATTTAAAAATGTACCTACTTTTCTTTAAGAGACCTTGCGTAAAGCATGAAGCTGTAATAAAAAAAACAAATAAATACATATATCAATTATAAATAGTAAATTTAAAGAATCATACATAGTATGTAATATTATGTTATATAATATTTATTTTTATTAAATATAACGATGGAAAATGCTTATGTAATAAGCTATTTAATTAACATGACTCAATGTATTATGTAGTTAAAGAAAACGTTAGTTTTTATAATTTTTTATCAAATATTTTATTATATTCTATATATTTCAAAAGTAACAAACAGTTAATTTAGTTATATATAATATTTATGAAACACAAAAAATACAGTTGAGTTTCTCCACACGATACAATGTCTCAAAAATTTGGCGGAAAATAGGGAACGGAGTGTCTTAATGGGAGTGGAGTTTTAACACTAGGTTTCCAGGTTCCCTCTGCCTACCTTGCTATGTGCAAAATAAACATACATCATTCAAATAAGTCTACAAATTAAAACCAACTCTCCACAAAAAACATGTTAAAATGTTGTAATGAATACAAAATTAGGCCATCATGGCACAGTAGTAAAAGTTGACGTTCGTTGAACGTTGACGGACTAATATTTTAATTTTTATATTGTAGCAAAACAAAGCATGGTGTTAAACTCAACACCTAATATTGCAAATTTGGGCAAAATGTGAACGAAACGGAGTGTCTTTTATATTCTTTGTGTCTAAAAAATATATCGAACTAGTATTATAATACTAAATAGTTATTGATAGTTGTTGTTATAGTTAATAGTTGTAGTTGAAACATATCACAAATAATGATAAATTGATAATCAACTCAAATCTTATTTAAATGTATATCTGTTTATATTATACTAGCGGCCCGCGCGATTTTAGACACACACTTTTTAAGATAATATATCCTATATTTTGAAAACTAAAGTTTCAGCCAATTCAATAATACAGTTATTCTTTAGCAATTTTATCAAACAAAATGTTTTACTGATATATTTTTTTTATTAATGAACCGATTTAAGTAACACAAACACTAAAGGTTACGAGAAGTTTACCAAAATACAATAATCGAAATTTCAATTAAATCAGGTAAGCCATTTCCAAGATTAGCATGTACAAACACACAGACGAACAAACAAAAAGCCAAAATTTAAAAAAAATGTTTTTAGAATAGATTTTCTTATATATCCTGCATATATAGACAGCGATGAGTTACAAGTTTATAATATGTATAGACTTTTCTTATGTGTAGTTAAATAAGTGTTACATCATTATTTGTTTAATAGTATCTATGCATATATTGACCATATAATGTCAATAGAGATTGCATTTTTTCTATATCTTCGCCTCATCTTGCAAAATTTCATAGAACATAAGTCAATTTTTATATCTTCACACTGTATCCCGCATTAGCGGGGCAGATAGAGAGAAATTAATAGCAATATTTTCCGAACGTTTGAGACATTGCGTGTTGAGTGGCGTAACTCAACGTCGCGTTTTGTTTTGTCTCCAGAACAAAAAAAAGAAAATATTTTAGAAAAAATAATTTCCCCGAGTTTACTCACAATAGTCGCATTTACATTCCCACGACAGCTTATATTTTTTTTGTAAATATAATCATGCAAAATAAAATAAAAACAACGATGTTTATTATTATTTATAATTATAAGTAAGTTAGTTAAACAATTAATGACGCAAAAACCTGTATTTCTCAAGAAAATCTTTGATTTAGATATATTGCACCAGGTGCTAGGTCTCTACTGTAATATTAGTCTCTATATTCTGTTTCTATGTTAGCGTAGCAAAAAGAGCTTTTCACTTTAAGCCATCGTCCAAGACATCATTATATTTGAATGTAAAGATGAAAGTAATCTTTTTAACAACATCATAGAATATAAATCTTAGTTATAATATTATTTGTGTAAAATAAGAACCGAAAATATTTATTTAATTGGACTTTTATGATTGCAACATAAAAATATGTTAAAATCAAAACGTATAAGGAAGTTATAATAATGTTCTTCCTTAAAATGACACGTAATAGTTTAAATCCGGTCAAATAATATTTGTGGCTACTTTGAATGTTATTTTTATTTTTTATTATTATTATTTTTTTTGTATGGATATTTTTCTTTTATTATTAATATTATTGACATTGATACCTTTGCATGGAGGAGCTCGTTAGTTCTTGTGACTTGTGCGAACCAAATGTTGGCTTGGATCTGTAAAACTAACTTTGGCGGTTCATGAGTTTAGTGACATAAGAACAGACAGACAGCGAAGTCTTAATAATAGGCTCCCGTTGCACCTTTTGGATACTAACCCCTAAAAAAGAACACCTGAATATGTATACCTTCTCCTTACTCTAGATATATTTATGTGTCGTGAGCTAGTTACTATATCAACAATAGTACATATCTAATATCACATAATACATAATATCATATATTATATAACATACGAATATGTAAGGAAGTATATAAAGATCACGTACAACCACTCTATGAAACTCGAGTCGAGCAAACAATCTTTTATCTTCGGTCAGTTGCGAGTACTCAAATATAACAACATCTATATAGGTACTTATACTGACACTACCGCTTTATAAATTTGTAAATGTTCATTATAATGTTTTTTTTTTCACACTGTAACGCACATAGAGCAGAGTAAGCTAAAGGATAGTGTTAGTGTTAAGAGTCTCCGTTCTCCGCTTTCTAATTCGTTCCGAACCCAACGCTCTGGCTTGTACTAGGTACTAGAGCGTAGAAATGAAAATAATTAATCCCCGGAGTGGGATTCGAAACTCCAATCGTCGGAAGACCTGCCGTGCGTTCACAGTCAGTGTGTGCCGTTGCGCCACGACGGCCTCAATATCGTAATTTTAGTATACTTTTCCTACAAAATATATAAATATGCATTTACAGGTTGTTGTTAGCATAGCAACTTAACAGCTTTCATGTGCGCGGCCAATAGTAAATAGCTTTTAACTAGATAATGTATCTGATGTTAAAGTAAGGTTTACTTTTAGATTAACTCACTGATAACGTAAAAACGACTAAACCTATTAAATAAATCAGTATGGCCATTTTCGTGTATAATTTTTTTGCATTTGGTGCTAGTAGTACCTGTCACAACTGCTGTGACTACTTGTCAACAAAGAGGAATTATTTTTTAAATTAATTCCCTGTTTTAGCTTCAGACAGTATGTGCGGAATATAGCAGGGAAGGCAGAGAGAACTTGCGGACCTTAATATAGGATAGGATAGTACGGTCCCATTGAGCACACTTCCGAATTCTGAAGTTCATTAAGTGGTTTGGTAGAACTCAACGCCGTGCTTTGCCTCATTACAGTAGCGAGAAAAGCCAAATATTAAATATTTAATCTCCTCGAGTGGGATGTGAGCCCACAGCCTGTGGCGTTTACAGTCGCACGTTTGTGCCCCTGTGCCATGACTGGCCTCTAGTTTTATCTTACTTTTAATATTTTTAATAAATGTGTTACTTAATTCACGTATCGAGATATAAATAATCTTTTTTTCTTATTAAACATTAAACGTCTAATTAAGTATAATTGAACAAGAAAGACGTTATTATTACGTGTTCTTTCAGGTTATTTTTCATTTGTCTCATTATCAAGAGCATCTGGTACATAATCATAGTAAATAAAAATGATTAATACCTTATTTTATATATAATAGTTTAGGTAAATAAATAATATTAATATTACATCAGATATTACACACATATAAAATACAATGTTTTAACAATATTGCATTCATATATAATATGCGTATTTCGTAGTTTAACTCAACGCTGCGCTTTATATACAAGTAAATCTAAAATAAAAATATGTTCAAAACTGCGCCACGATTGCATCTACGTAGTTATTTAACTGAAATTAACTTTAATCTTCAGACTTAATATATTATAACTTATCAATACTTATAAGTTTTGGACGTAATACAAAAAAAGTGCTCTACAAACCATAAAAAATGTGTTAGTGATACAAAAGTGCAATCAAAAATGATACAGTGATGACTGTGATGACCGAGGTGCGCAGACGCAGCCCGGACGATTATTGCAAGCCTACCGCCTTCCTTAGGACAATATGGAGACGGACTTTGTCCTTCAAGAAAAAGAAGGTGAGAATCGAATCTACACTTATATACTGCAATATAATAATCTGCAATCGTTTGTGTAAAAAAATGGTCTTGTACTGTATTGTTTAATTATTGAGGAAGTCTATAATAGGCTACATTGCATCACATTAATTCTTTACCATCAACATAATATATTTCTTAGTCATTTGTTTTAAAAATCGCGGGCGAAGTCGCACGTAAAAATGTGCTTTTTTAACCTTTGTGTTATTCCATTTTTTTATTAACATGCCAATTAATAGTCCGGATTTTCTAACTTAAATTACTTTGGTACACTGTCACAAGTATGTTATGTCACATGAACACATTTACTTCTATAGCTTCACGCTCTATCGCGTATATAGCAGGGTAGGTAGAGGGAACCTAGTCTTAAGATATTCTGTTCCCCATTTTTCCGCCGAATTCTAGAAGCATTGCGTGTTGAGTGGCGGAACTCAAAGCCTGCCTCGACACCAGAGCAAAGTAATGGAAATATACATTTAAATAAATATTTAAATCCTCGAGTGGGGATCGAACCCACAACCAGTTGCCTTTACAGTCACACCTTGTGCCCCTGCGCCAAGATGAAGAAGATATTTAATAATATTATCTCTAAAAGATATAATAATATATGTATAAAAGGTAAACTATAAAAAAAACATCTCAAAAGTGTTATACACAGAACACACGGTATGTGGGTGAACAAAGTCTTCATGATTAAGTCTACTTAAGCCGAGTAAAAGAGAAGTTACTTCTTAGTTTTGTGCGATAGCAGAATGGATTACTTAGTGCAGGCTAATAGGTTAATGAAATTTTATACTTTACTATTATATAATTATATTTTTGTAGATTATTTTTCTTGTAAATATTTATATATGTCATTTTTTTCTCTATATATTATGTAGATTAAATTTCATTATACAGAGTGATTAGTAGATTAATTGATACATGTTATAGAGGAGGTCATTTCCAAACATTTTCACCCGCTATATACGGCCTGAAATGATACGGTTTTCGAGTCATTCAAAAATTATATCTCAGTACATGTGCGCAATAACATGTTAGATTTATTTTGTGGGATATTATACATTATTACACATTCTTGTAGTATGTACCTACATACGCCTTGAGCGAAGTTCATTAATATGGAGGAAAATTACGTTGTATCTTAACAGTTTCTACTTAGAATAATATTTATTTGGGATCAATCCAAAAAGGACAAAGTGAAAATGAATTTGAAAAATAAAAGGACCAAATTTTTTTTATTTTGAAAAAACATCAATAAAAATGACAACTTTTTCAAATTTTGTCACACAATAAATAAAAAACGACAACTTTCAGGTGACTTCCTGTTACATAATTAAATGATGGAGCACCGGATAGTACAAAAATATCAATATCAGATGGAACAATACGCAGAATATTTTTTTTAGAGTTTTTGATTGCGTAGTTATGGTATTAATACATATTTTTTAATAATAGCCAACATTCCAGAAAAGGTTAAATTTCAGACCATGGTGTATGTAGGAAAATAGTTAGGAATGACTTTCTATATAACCTGAAATAGCGTGTACCAATCATCCTGTATATATTGAAGGCGTCGTGGTTCAGTCGGACAGCGTGACTGCAAGCAAGATGGTTCTGTGTTCAACTTTCACTTGGAAATATTATAAATTGTTAAATATATTTTCATTAACCCGCACTGTTATGTAAAACGCGGCGTTGAATTCCGCCAGTCTACATTTAAGGTCTCTAAATATTGATCTGAAATAGGAGAACGTACTACTCTATTAATCTTTGATGACTCTTTGCAACCCTTTGATAAGTTATTAGGTTAAAAGGTTTTTTTTTAATATAAAACCATCATATTCAATCGTTTACGCTAATAACGTACTATTACATTCTAAGAAAAGATACTGTTTAGCACTCCATGGATTCACCGTATGGGTGCCTTTCGCGTTGCAGGGATACAAGTAGGTTTAAGGAACCTCTTTAAATGAAATGTTTCAAAATTAAATGAAACCATTAAGCAATTTAATTACTTTTTTCTTGCGATATCGATAACAATAAAATCGTAATTTTATAAATTGAAAGTCTGGCCAATATATTGACTCCATTAAAACGTTGTTTTTTTTTAGGTATTATGCAAATGTAATCTGCGCATTGCTATCACACAAAATAACAGCTCGTTTTTTTCGTTTCCGCTATTATCTGTATATATTTAAAAATAAACTTTATCAAAGCTTATCCTAGCACAGTGGTACGGCATGTGACTGTAAACGTGACGGTTGTAGGTTTGATTCCTACTTGGAGAAATAAATTAGTTCGTTTTCCACGCTCTGGTAATCTTTAATTTTATCTTTAGTCTTGAAAATTGGAGAGAAAGCGGGGGAGTGCCCTATCAGTAGGTTTCCTCTGTCCATACCCTGCTGCAAAGGGGATACAGTGTCGACTAAAAGTTTTGATTAATTATTTATTGACTTTCCGGAAACTGAACTTTATGAATACTCTCTAAGTTGTAATTTCAAGAGCATGGATTCAAATATCGATTTTAGCGTCAGTTCATTTATTCATTATTTAATATAGCACATATGATTTAAAGTTATGTAGGAATATTATATATTTTCAATTGTCTGATTACAACAGAGACCGCCTAATTTGAGGCCCGACACCGTCTGTTTGTTGTCTAAACATATAAATCTTGAGGCTTTATAAAAATTCATAGCCTTTTGTACAAAAACACTTGTTAAAATATTTAAAATGAAGTATAAATGTGGATATTCTCATTTTATAACAATAGTACGTGTAAAGTACACGTGACCACTTTTATTTGCATTTGGGTAAACGTTAATCGCGTCTTGTCTCCTTTGTTTTAGTTAATTTTGCAAAAGAAATGTCTTTGTTTTGTAAATATGTATTTACATAATATTATATATAATTTTCTTCCTACATACTTGCATAAAATTTAAGTGATCACTGTAGAATTCAAATGAAAGTATTGGAAATGAAAATAATTTATTCCCTCGACTGAGGATCGAACCTACAACTGTTACGTTTACAGTCAGATACTGTTCCGCTGTGCCACGGTGACCGCAAATCAAATGACATACACGTAATGTTACTCTATTTTCCTTATGGTCATACGGTGATTTCTTTTATGGTGACCACTGAAAATAAAATGAAATGATAAAAATAAATCTACTATAGTGTAACTTATCACTACGTTCTCTTTGCCTACAAAATATTAGTCCGTAACCGGCGATTTGATTTGCTTGAATTATAAAACGTGAAATCCTATCTTTCATGACCTAGTAAAAATTTCAGGACATCCTCTCTTAACGCTCACCTGGACTTACAGAGTCCAGAGTCAGAGCCATACATATACATATAAGGCTAAGCATTCTCTGCTAATCAATCAGTAATGGTAGAATTTTATAGGAATATACTCATATAGATTTATTTTTCCTTTACGCTAGGACAGGGTAGGAAAAGGGAAACAAGTGTGAATCCAATCCTTTCTCACTTTTACGCCAAATTTTATAGGCGTGTTAAGAGGATTCAACGCCGTGATCTTACCTTGGTACCAGTGCGAAAATAATAATCCTTTCCCCCAGTGGAAATCGAAGCTATACAACCGTGACGTTACAGTCATAGGATTGTGCCCCTGCAAGACGACGGCCTCAATACAGTATATATAAAAAATATATTTTAAATTTTGTTAAAAAAATTACATCAGCTTCACGCTGTATCTCGCACACAGCAGGGTAGGCGGAGGGAACCTAGTATTAACACACACCGTTTCCCACTTTCCGCCGAGTTGTGGAAGCATTGCGTGTTGAGTGGAGTATATATATAAAAAATATTTTGTACATTTTGTGTATTCATGAAGAAAATGATTTGTGTATTTGAATAAGGATTACTTTAATATCTAATTAAATAAATGTCATTATTAGTATCTAATGATCTAAATTTCCCCCATTTAGAAATTGAACCCTCAATTACCTTTTATTGCTATAACATTATCACATTTATTGATTGCGCTGACGGTGCCATTACCGATAATAGTTTAATTATATCAAAAGGCAGACGTAGCGCTCACTTGAGTGGTGCACCCACATTCGTGTAAATGTCACGGGACACGTCGAATGATTTATTATGTAGAGAGAATATAATAAATGAGAATATAGAAAAAGAAATATTTACTTTCTCTTTATATTTTTAATATATGTACATATATTTTTTATAGCTTCACGCTTTATTTCGCACATGACATGGTAGGCAGAGGGATCTTGGGAACCTATTGTTCAGATACTCTCTTCTATTACTATTAAGATTTTAATTTCCAACACTTTTTTTTAAGTTCTACAAAAATTTGGTAGAAAGCGGGAAGCGGTAAATTGGATACGGAAGGGAAAACTCTTAATTAAAAAAATATAATATGGCGTACATGAAGATAAGCATGAAATGCATAAAATACTTACCTAATCTTATTTTAAGTAAATATTTATAATGAACATAAAATTTTGTAAAACAAATTTTATGAAAATAAAAAATAAGAAATCGAATGTATAGTATATATCCGAATTATTAAAAAAAATAAAAAAGATTTCATTATATCTATATATATTTTCTTTTTTAAAGATAGAGATAGATGATGAACAGTAAGTACATATTTACATTTTCAAAATCAGAATATCTCGAAAACAATTTTAAGCACCACTTTAATATATCAAGTAGGTGCTTTAAGTTCTTGGTGTCAACACCAAATATAATTGTCAAGTTTTGTATGAATTTATAATGTTTCAGATGCATCATATTTTAATTTAATTTTTTATTAAAATTATATATTTTCATAAACAATATTTTAGATTTTTTCGGTTTTTACATATTTTACATTAAAATCTTAATTTATAGTCTCTTAAAGAGAGAGCTTACCGCATTCGAATTTTCAATAGTACGATGCAGTACTAAAACTATACTCTACTATATAATCCGGTTAAAATATCATTTAAATTCTCTTATTCTCAATGATTTCTTAAAGGAATTATATATAAGAACCGCCTTTGCGTTATTTTTTATAGATTTTTACATAAACATTTATCTAACGTATAAGTAAAGATGTTTTATGTATGCATATAAAAAATAGGCTCTTCAATAAATAATTATTTTTATTGTTAATGTACAAGTAAATAATATTCTATTTTATAAGACACTTTATAGAATCCAGTGTCAAAAATATTCCGTTTTCCTCTTTCCACAGCAAATCAAAAAATAAAGTATTGGGGGACGGAACTAAACGTCGCGTTTTATATTGCCAAAACGGTGTAACAGTATGTACCTATGGTATAAGTTCAAAATAAATAAATAAATAAAATAAAATATGCATGGCAATAAACATAAATAACATAGTTAAATATGAATAATAAAAACTATATATTTTAAATATCATATTAATCGAGACGCGTTCGTGTATTCTCGTCCCGAGTGTCGCGACCGTCGTTCCGTATATATAGGTGGTGGTGATGCTCGGAAGGCAGCGGTCGAGTCGAACTATTAAGTACTACGGTACAAATGAATATGATGCACATAAAGACTCGTACCAAATGTATAATAAATATAATGTGATAATTTGA
>JAATLQ010035169.1:0-27144 GCA_013421005.1 Heliconius erato x Heliconius himera
CTAACCTGCTGTGTGAGGGATACAGCGTGAAGCTGAATAAAATAAAACTAATATTAAATATTTAAGGGCAGATTGCCAAAATGCAAACAAAAAAGGATTTAAATCGGTTAAGCCGTTTCTGAGATTATCGTGAACAAATTCACAGACAAACAGACAAACTGACCAAGTTCTATTACAATGTTAATTGTAATATCTTCCATGTACAGACACCGATGAGTTAGGATTTTATTGTAAGTTTCGATAAGTTGTGTTTTTATTTCAAAAATTCAAGTGAAGATTCTCATGGGTACGAAAATGCGACCTAAAGTTTTAATAAATTTCTCATAAAAAATCTTCATTGCGTTGCAAACATACATTATAGGTATATCAAAACACGAACATAATTCAGTGTGTTAATTAAATAATTTTGTGGTTTAAGCGGGCGAAGCCGCGAGCGGGTCGCTAGTTAAAAATAAACACAGAAACTAGAAAACTTTGTTAGAACAAGAAAATAAATTGTAACAAATGTATAGAGATTCCAATATAGTCGTAGCTCAGAAAGAACATATAATTTAATTTGTAGGAGTACTTGGTCTCATAGAGATGCGGGTTCCAGTCCTACTACGTTCTATTTTTTATGCTTTAATATATTTTTGTTTTAACAATAGGAATATATATTTTTTAACAAAATTGTTAATTCGCCACGTTGCGGTTTAGGGGCACAATTACCTGACTGTGGGTTAAGTTTCCACTCGGAAGAATTAAATATTTAGGGCCAGTTTCACCACAGGTTGATAAAGTCCCGGATAGCCTTATCTGTCAGGCAAGCTCTAATTTTTGGTTTCACAAACAATATCTAATAGATACACATTTAACGTATACATTTCATTTTCACATACTAATTTGTAATTTAAAAAAGTAACAAATCGTTACCTACTGTTATCGATCATTAATGAGAAAATTGTTCTTGTAAATTTAAAAAACAATTATTTTGAATATCATCCTCTGTCCGTGAGATAACATTATTCGTTGAAATTTTTATGTCCTCGATCTGATAACGGAGCAAAAAAAGGAGTGTCTTAACACAAGGTTCCTAGGATCTCTCTGCCTATCTGCTATGATCGGGATACAGAATGAAAAAAGCTAGCTATTATGGTAAACAATTCTTTTTGTTAAAATAACTCTTATAAATATTATAAAACATGAAACAACTGTATCTTGGCTGCACCCTTTGGTTAGTCACGTTCTGCTTACGTCACGTGGACGTAGTCACGGTCATTAATTTTAACAAAGTATTTTATTATGAGGTTAGAATTGAAACGTTCTCGTAGGTGGCATTTCCAGTGTGAGATGTCACCCGTACTAATTTATATAATTAGAAAGAATGACAGGACTACTAAATGGCTGCCCTTTTATTTATTTACATGTTAAATATATGTTTTTATTAATTAAATATTTTGGACAAAGGATTTTTTTTCATATATTTATAATGTTTTTTATAATGTTGTATGAGAAGGTCGTGTCGCAGTGGCACAGAGTGTGAATATCAATAAAAAGGAATTAATATATGAATATATATATAAAAAAAAGATAAAAACATTTTCATTTTCTGTCTGTGAACAACACAAAGAGTGGCGGTGAGTTCCGCTACTCTATACATAATGCCCCGAAAGTTAGACAATAGGTAGGTGCGTAGGAGTATCCTCACAAAGCTGACCTCAACCTGCGGTCTGCAAGATGCTAAAAAAATATACCTATTGTTAGCAAACTCGTATAAATGAGACTAGATATATGTAGATGAAAAAGATTATAAAAAGCAGTGAAATTTTATCGGAATCGGAAAGAAACTCATGTGAAGTATTGTCATTGGGTGTTACATGTGACTTAAGGCAATTTCGAAGAATATTTTTCTGAATAATTTAGAAACATATAGACGATATGTGTTTTTACTTTGTTTTCTAAAAACGTTAACCGCTTCCGATTTCTAACAGTATATATTTTTATGAATATTATATTATATTATATATATATATATATATATATATATATATATATATATATATATATATATATATATATATATATATATATATATATATATATATATATATATAATATAATATAATATTCATTATCAGCATATTCCTAATAATAAAGTTCTAAAATAATTTACACAAAATTAGTCTTATATTTATAATCAAAATAATTAACACTTCTTTTCACGCACCACGCAATTGTGGAATCGCCTAACTGCGGCAGTGTTTCCAAGTCGATACGCCTTGGATACCTTCAGAAAGCGCGTCTGTCTCCACCACAAACGTACCTGAAGCTCCTTTGGTGTTACGTTGTGTCGTGGGCGGCGGTGATCACTTACCATTAATTCTTTTTTTTTCTTAAATAACAAAAATGTATTATAAAACCGCTACCCAAAGTCACCAGTCTTTATACATTTAGATAAATATATTAAAGAACACTGAAGAAACATGAACTCTATATAACCAAATCCGGATTCTAAATAATAAAAGCTGTAACCCTGCCATACTTCCTAAAACCACAATATCATTGAAAGGAAATTCATGTTGAATCAATCACATAGCCCTTTGGAATGTTAGAAATTTATCTTGTTTTATTTGTAGTAAATTTCTTACTTTCCTTATTTTGTTTATTTATTTATTCATACAATTGTTTAGAGTATTGTTTTATTAAAGCTTAGCTTGCTGCTTCGAATGTAATCAGTTCCATTTACTTAGGATTTCTTCTTTTATTTTGAAATTTATTTGGTATTTGTAAGCTTTATTCCTAGCACGATAGTCAGAGAGAACGGAGCGCCAATATAGGGAGTTCAAGATGGAAGGAAGGCTCGCAGCGACCCCTGCCAGCCCTTACGAGGGAACTTTCGATCCGCCACGTGCACCTCGAGAAAGCGCACTGATAGGGCGTCCCCCTAAGGCGCCACGCACCAGTGCGTCCCCGCTAGTGTGTCAAGTGGCAACGAATGCGGCGTTGGGGACCGCCACCCAACACGCCACATTCGTAACAGCGGGAGGTGGAGGACGGAGCTACACATACTGATTTTATACATATTGTGATTCAGTAGTAGTATTCAGAATTCGTTCGATAGTATTCTATCTATTTAATAATCAATCTAAAACATAATGTCTTTAAAAAAATATGTAATGAATGGTAGTAAACATATAAATGTAACTCGATTAGAACTATAGGGGTAATGCACGATAATTAATATTGTTTGAAAATAACATTTGCAAACACGTTAAATCAGCGTCCTAAATTTATTCGCTACAAATGCTATTGTGAAATTATTTTCCGCTATTGTTTTGTAGCGTATAAATAAATTAAATATACAATAAATATAAATCTAATTAAATCAGCTTCACGCTGTATCCCGCACACACCAGGGTAGGCAGAGGGAACCTAGTGTTAACATTCCTGTTCCCCACTTTCTGCTTGATTCTGGAGGCGTTGCGTGTTGAATGGCAGAACTCAACGCCGCGCTTTGCCTCGACACCAGAGAGAAGAAATGGAAATATAAATTTAAGTAAATATTTCATCTCCTCGAGTGGAGATAGAACCCACAACGGTTTTACAGTCACACTTTGTGCCGCTGCGCCACGACTGGCCTCAATTAAATACAATAAATGAGTTGAATATTAGATCTCGTCCCTTTAACATCGCCACAATACAATAGCCAACTGAACCAATTAAATCATACGGGTTTAATTGGTTAGAGCGCTTGAATGGTATCTAAGGGGCGCAGGTTTGAGTTCCGTTGTGTTCAATTTTTTATACAATTTTTCTATATAAATGTATTACAAGATATAAGCTCGAAACTTTGTGTTATTGCTAAAAACACAAAATTCTGTTCTTTTTACACTCTCCAAGGAACCTACATACTAAATTTAACCTGCCTACGTTGCGTAAGTACGGTTCAGTCAATCACTTATTAACGAACAAGATTTCCCTTTTTTTAACATGGGAACCTAGTGATATGATACTCCGTTTCGATTAAGACACTTAAGTTCCTTACTTCCTGTCGAATTCTGCCGTTACCAGAGCGGGGAAAGAAATATATAAAAAATTACATTCCCTCGAGTGGGAATCGAAACCACAACCCCTGGCGTTTACAGTCGCTTCTGCCCATGCGCCAGGTCACTGAGCTCAGGTATACATATAAATAAAACACAGTCGCTCTCAATCTTGACATGTCTGATGTACACGCAGTTGTAGGAACGAATTTCTATTCAAGGGTGTGTTTGCTTTTATCTTCACGCATTCTCCAGTCAACATTAATCATCCCATTGTTTATACTAAAAAGAAAGTTTATTCTAATGTCTATATTTTCGAGGCCGTCGTGGCGCAGTGGCACATGCGTGGGACTGTAAGCGCGACAGGTGTGGGTTCGATCCTCACTCTGAGGGATGAATTATTATTTATTTAACATTTTCATTTCTTCGCTCTGGTAACAAGGCAAAGCGTGGCATTGAGTACCGCTACTCTACACGCAATACCTGAACAATTAGCGGAAATGGGAAATGGAGTGTTTTAACACTATGCGTGACGCGGACTAGAGCTGAAAAAGTGTGATTTGAACCCGTGCCTCTTGGAAACCAACTAAGCACTAAAATCAACGTAAATAAGCGTATAAGACTTCGATGTAGCTTGTTGAGCACTAGAGTATGGCTTAGTTGTCAAAACCCTTGGACGGCTTCCAAGAGCCGCGGGTTCAAATCTCGTTATATTTAAATTTTGTAACTTTTCTAAAACCAAATCCAAATATTATATTTAAATTACTGAAAATCTGTTACTTTGTATAGATGCTTCAGTATAAGAGGTCTTTGGTAAAAAATATTAACTAAGCAGTTTTTAAACAAAAAATCTAAAACCAGATCTGGCCTCGCGTTTTCTTGTTTTCACCCCAATCGAGTACACTTGACATGTTTCGATAAAATACTGCCTAGATTGATATAAAATTTTCAATAGACAAGGTTAAGTAGCCAATTAAAATTCAATAAATTCTTTGTTTCATAAAATAATAACTATTCAGTTATAATATAATCACTTTATATTTACTTATTACATTTTCAGATCGTCGTGGAGCTCAATTTTTCTGTCCTGGTTACAAGACAAAGTATGGCGTTAAGTTCCGCCACTCCACACATAAAAGTGGAAAACGAAATGTCTAAACACTAGATGTCCTCTATTCATAATTTGAATATAAAACCTATAGCCGATCAAATGAACACCCATCACAATCCACTCCAGAATTCCGCAAAAATGGGGAACCGAGTATCCTATTCCAGGTTCCCTCTGCCTAACCTGCTATGTGAGCAATCGAGCGTAAACCTAAAATAATCCAACCAAATTAAACATTGCTTAACTTAGACGATATTACTACAAACTTATAGCCTTTTCTCTCCACAATACACAAAATTCTTCTATTCTATTATATTATACCATCATTTATATTCGTTAGTTATTACAGAGAGCGGATTCGTATGTTAATATGATAACCGCAATATGCTTACACCATGGTTACTGGACGACGGTCAAACCACTTAGTTACATTTACATATCTTGCATATAGTAGTTCTAGTTCTCGTTCTAGTTTCTGCTTTTACGTACTGTATTTTATTTGGTTATTATTATCTAAGGGTTTTTTAAGGTCGTCGTCGCGCAAGGGCACAAGCGTATGACTGCAAACGCAATGGTCGTAGATTCGACTCCCATTTGGGGGAATTAAATATTTAATATTTTTAGTGATACAGCGTTAAGCTAGATTAGATTAGATCAATATTTTTATTTCCTTGTTTTTGTAACAAGGTAAAGCGCGTCGTTGAGTTCCGCCACTCCACCACACAGATTATTCGGCGTAAGTGGTAAATAGAAGTTTCTTAATACGAACGGAAAGTACTAGATTCTCTCTTTTCCCTTTCCTCTGTGCGGTATACAAAAAATATTTATCGCTAATATTTTTAAAAAATTAAAATAAATCAGCTTCACGCCGTATCCCGCACACAGCAGGGTAGGCAGAGGGAACCTAGTGTTAAGACACTCCGTTCTCCACTTTCTGCCGAATTCTAGAGGCATTGCGTGTTGAGTGGCAGAACTCAACGCCGCGCTTAACCTCGACACCAGAGCGAAGAAATGGAAATATAAATTTAAGTAAATATTTCATCTCCTCGAGTGGGGATCGAACCCACAACCAGTCGGTTTTACAGTCACACCTCGTGCCGCTGCGCCACGACCGGCCTCAAATAATATTTTTACTTATATATAAAATAAGGCGTTTCGACTAATTTTTTAAGTTCTTTTAAATTCACAAATGTGTGATTGTATGCAACAACAGTAAATTTGATCTTCGTTTGAGTAAAAAAATAATTTCCTTTTTTTTCAAATATAATTCTAATTAACTAAATTTGAACCTACAATCATATCAAACATAGCTAAAACCTTTTAAGTCTATCTATTGCGCAATGTACTAACGATTTTTCTGAGTAAAATATTCCTTGCTGTCTTATCTAATTTTCATAATTGTATCCTCGAATATTTACGCACCAAATAAAAATGGTAAGATAAAAGTTTTGATAAATATATTTTGACGTAGAACTTAGAGGGCTTTTACAATTGCTTATTTTTTTTTATTTAATATCAGCGCACAGCGTTGGACTGTAAAATCGACGGTTGTGTGTTCGATTTCGTTTCGGGGAAATGGATTTTTTACATTTCTTCGTGTTGTAGCAAGACAAAGACAAATCGCGGGGTTAGGTGTCACCATTCAACTCGCAATATCTTGAAAGTTGAGTGGAGTGCGTGGGGAACCCTACTCTATATGCGAAATAGAGAATAAAACTAAAATGTTGTACTGAACTTAAAGATCTAAAGCCTCGATATACTGGGAAAAGATAAATATTAGAATGTTAGATTTTCCTTTTCAAAAATGCTTTACATCAATAGTGCCTAATTTATACTATTGCAAAGGTTATGATTCAGTCAGATTTATACAAAGATTTCTTTTTCCCATTTTAAGTAAAATAATGTAAAATCACCCTAACTTTCAATGTTCTTTAGCTAAATTTTGACGAAAAACTGACGCAGAGGTAACAAGATCACTGCAGTGGCCGTAGTTCTTAAATATTGTACGTCTCAATTTTGGCAACAGATACTTTCTTCTTGAGAAACAGTATTCATTTAAAATTTTATATTAAGTGGTTGAGGAGGAAATATTGTAGTAAAATATTAATAAATCTATGTATTTTTGAGATTCTATGAATAATAATAAATAAGTAAAAGATTTATATACAAAACTCATATATTGAGTGTTAGTACCACACCGAAGATTATAAAAAGAGTTCAAAATTAATATCGAACGACTTGTGGATCGCCACTTTGCTTGCAATTATTAAAAGATATAAAATCGCTCTGTCCATTCCCACAGATGCGGGTGCGGATTATATTTCTATGCGTAATAGTTTCGACTGTAATGTAAGATTTTAATAATAAAATAGTTTTAATTCTTTTATTTTTAACATTTTTAAAGTGTTATTCCACCTTTGGGAAAGAAAAATAGTTATTTACAACACGTATAAAAATTTAAACGGTTAAATGTTGTTTAATAATTTTAAGTAAATATCTTGGGGTAGTGTTGTTTGCATCTCTCCCTAAAGAGATGCAAACAACACTACATAAATAAGTTGTAACAAGCATATAAGAATTTCGACGTAGCTTAATGAGAACGTATGGCTTAGTTGGTCAGAGCGCTTGGACGGTTTCCAACAGGCGCGGACTCAAATCCCGCTACGTTCAAAATCAGTAGTTTTCATGCTTGTCAAAGATTTTGTTATATGAAACTACCTTACTATGTCTTCTATGTATACTACGTCCCAAATCAAACTAGTGTAAATAAAATTGCAAGATTTTAAGAAAAAGAACAGCTCCACCTTGTCATAGATAAATTTTCTAAAAATATTCAATTATTTTTGAAAATAGTCTGAATTTTATATGAAAATTTTTAGAAAACAAACAAGATACCACTGAGAGACGTTTATCATTCGACAGCTGCCAAACTTTCTCTCTAACTCGAAGTAACCACCGAAAAACATTTGCAATTCGTATATGTAAGTTGTTTTTCTAACAATGTCGTCACAAATATGTTTTTGTCACCACTTATTCCCCTGAGAATGTTCTTCTTCTTTCTCACCGCGACATCCTCGTTCGATCCGCTAAGCTGACTCCGCATATCATAGGAAGAGATAGCAACTCCAAAGTATTAATTTTTCTGTCATTCTTTTTTTTTAATATATACGATTTTAGCTTCACGCTGTATTCCGCACACAGCAGGGTAGGCAGAGGGAACCTAGTGTTGAGACACTTCGTTCCCCACTGCCGAATTCTGCCGCGCTTAGCCTCGACAACCAGAGCGAAGAAATAGAAATATAAATTTAAGTAAATATTTCTTCTCCTCGAGTGGGGATCGAATCCACAACCAGTCGGTTTTACAGTCACACTTCGTGCCGCTGCGCCACGACTGGCCTCATTTTTTTCTTTTTTAATATCTAAAATTTGCTGCCGAATAACGACATTGATCCCAGCACTGCACTGTGTACGGTCAAACGTGCAGCTATGCTGAAATTTCGTCGTCTAATCAATGCAACTAATGCACCGTTTGTTCTGTTACCGACAGTAATACGCCATTCTATATGACTTATTTTTTCATACAGTCTTTCAAGTGCATATATGTAGTTATTTACATTGATACTAAAACACAAACAAATGATTCTAATTTTTTGTCTGTCTGTCTATCTGTTCGGGCTAATCTATGCGGAACACCTAAGGTAATTTTCATGGAATTTTCACGGCGGTACTAAGAAAGTTTTGCAGGATAATGTATACTACTATTTAACTGACGTTTAAGTTTACTTTCTAACTAAACTAAATATAAAGTCGTAAAAAGTTTAATATAATTTTATATATAACCATAGTAAAATAACAAAATAATTTCTTCTAACTACACTTAAATCATTTTACATAAATAATGACATAGTTCAAACAGACGAAACTACAGGCGGGCCACTTGTATTAAATACACAACTAGAATACTATAAACGATATCCATTCATGCCAAAAATTTGGCAGTTTAGAATAATCTGATTGGTCTAAATCTCAATGAACTTTGACCCATTGCCCTACTTGGATAAGGAAAGGCTTCTTAAATAAAAGTCATTACTCTCTTCCACTAGATGGAACAGTAACAATTTTTCTCATTTTCCACGTTATCGCGTAGAGGCGTCTCCGTCTGAATATATTTTGTTGCTACTTTGCGGGGCACAAAGAATTTCAATTAATATATTTTTCAACGTTTTTAAGTATAAGTAAGCGCGATGGTTTTAGATTCCATTTCCACTAAAGGAAAAGATTTTTGATTTTAATTTCTTCTATCTGGTACAAGACAAAGCGCGGCTTTGAGTTCCTTCACTCAACACGCAATGTCTCTAAAATTGAGCTGAAAGTGGAGATCGGAGTCTTTTAGCACTAGGTTCTGTCTGCCTATTCCACTACATACGGGATACTATAACAATTCTATTAATGATATCGATTAAAATATAGATTTCCATGAATGCTTAAATTACTTTACAACTTATGTATAAATCAATCTATTTACAGTCGTAAAATATATCTATAAATAATGTTTGATATATCAAACATTATTTATAGATATATTTTACGACTGTAAATAGATTGACGCACGCTATAGCGTGAAGCTAAAAAAAATATTACATTTAAAAGAATACCAGATATCTTTTCCATTTTAAAGCAAAAAAACATTCAACTGCTAGCAAAACATTGTCCTAGATATAAAAATATCTAGAACTTTAATTCAACAAGAGAAATATATCCTTTTTCTTGTTAGACCAAAGTGTAATTTGTTCCAGAACCGCAATATAGCACAATCTTCCGACGATAAGGTATTAAAGGTACGTAATTGCAGCTAAATCAAATTTACACAGTACATATTAAACTTCAGACATAATAATTTATCAAACGACGTCATAACCTGGTAATTTATATGCCGAGTTTCCTGAGAAGCATATTGTATTAGATGAGGTAACGCAAAATGGGATTTTTTTAAGGCATAATATGTGTTATAGCATAGGTTGTTTCTTTTCTGGTTCGTGCTTTTGATATTCTTTTGTATTTTTTTTAGTATTTTTATCTACACTCTGTATCCCGCATATAACATAGAGTAGCGAGCGACCACATAGGGCGGAACTCAACGCCACACTTTCTGCTTAGCTACGTCACTCAGACTGCCAGTAGGTACAATATAAATTAATTTTAATAATTTAACAACTTATTCTCATTTTTTATCTCTTCTTTCAATTCTTCACTCACTTATTCTCTTTCCACTTATAAGATTTAGCAAAAACTAAGTTAGTCAGTCTCAACACAAGCACCAAACGTTACTATCGTAAGCTCAAATCCAAAATGGATTTAATCGATTTATATAAATTAAACTAAAGGGCCTGCCTGTGATTTCAAAATATCCGTAGTTTTCCAAGTGTGTGTTATTATTTATACGATACTAAAACATAAACAAATAACTTATATATTTTTTTCTCTTTGTTTTTCTATTTGTCCCCAACGGCTTGTTAAATACGAGTACATGTGAAATAACAAAACATTTTTTAAATATGACATTTTTTGTGACGAAAATTAAATAAAATCTCAAAAGATTTGAAATACGATTTATTTAGTGCGTAACCATCCTATAGTAATAATTAATATAATATTATGGTTCCGTTTTCACCTTTTGAGGTGCCTTTGTTTTCCGTCTGTCCGTCTGTCAAGACAATTTATCTCGAGACCGAGTGTAGATTAAGCTGAAATTAATATTAAATATTCACGTTTATTATTCCTTGAAGCAAAGTAAAAATCAAGCTTCTAAGTGAACGCAATCAAAAGATACGAGCATTTATGCATCGACCTTGATTTTTTTTTTAATTACTACTTCCCGTGAGCCTACAGTTATGAATTTTGGCACGAAGTTAGAACAGACACTACAATAAAGGGAAAAAATCCAAGATGAGAAAATTTATGGTTATTTCATAGAAAAAATTTTACAAATTTATATTTGTAGTTCATTTAATACAAAATGAGTGCATTTGCCCGCAAATTTAAGTTTGTCAATTTTTATAAGTTCTACTTCACGTTGATCTAGAATTCTGAAATTAATACAGAAGCCTTGGTGGGCTAGTCTGACTCTCACTAAATTGTGTTTTTTTTAAATACACTTAAGTAAATATTCATATAGATTAGGTAGACGAAGCCGCGCGGGTGTCGCTAGTAGTTTAATATATTCTGAGTTATTCAAATATATAAGTTAATTGAAATAAGCTTTAAATTTGGTAAAAGCTTAAGTACCTACTCATTAAATTTTTCTTAGTTTTTTAACTAACGCAAATTTCTTAGAAAAGTCTACTATTCTAATGTATTTTTGCATTTAAAACGTTTCTGTAATGTCTTTTAGTAAATTCCTTTAAGAGACTTTAATATTCTAATGCTCCGTTTTATGTTTAAAACACATTCTAGTTTTTAAACTTTTTTAACTGAATAATATAAATATTTTATTTATTTTTCATCTTCAGGCTTTATCCCTAGCGGAGTAACCAGAGAGAACAGAGAGCTAAGGGCTTGCTAGCAGCATCTCCAGCTAGCCCTATCTAGCTACTATAGCAAGGTATGGGTTGTCGCGAGTCATGAACACCATACAGACGACGTTAGGGCGTCCCTCCTAGGAGACGCGTACCAGTGCGTCCTGAGATTATCGCATCCAACTAAACAAACTCTCCTCAAACTTTATAATATTAATATATATTCTTTCAAATAACACCTTGAAGTATCTTCAAACAAAAATCTGATAGGCAGTGAGCTCCTAAATAAGTATTAAAGAGATATCTCCATAATTTTAGTACAATGGTAATAATATATACATATAATATAATGACAATATACATTGACTCGACAGTAGCGAGCTCATAAAGTCAAACGACATAGATACTAGCCCTTCGCCGTACTGATTGCAACAACGATTTTCTTGTAACGTTTTATGATAACAGCGAATATTGTGAGTCTGAAGGGGAATTGAAAGCTGAAATACGATAATGCTTTTTATATGGAAAAACATCAACGCGGCCTCGTAATTCCATGTTTAATCGATATCTATTGAAAGATTTTATATTTTATTATATACAAAATTATTTATATATATATTTTATATATATATATTATATATTATTCTTTTTATGCCTTGGTAGAGGTGATAGAGTAGACCCATTTTTTTGAACTATGATTAATAAAATAAACCGATTAAACAAATAACATAATTTAAATAACCAACCAATTTTTTTTTAAACCCAATTTTGAATTTTCTAGCAAAATAGCAAGAAGACAAGGCACTACTTCCCAAACTTTCCACCCAATTGTCAATACATTACATACTGAGTGATAAAACTCAACGCTGCGTCATATAATTTTCACCAGCATTAAATATGAACCCGTTACCTCCACACTTTACTAATTAAATAAACCAATCACAAGCACTAGAATGATCCTTGGTAGAACATTTAATCTCAAAACAAGTTGGAGATAACTAGGGCCTCTTCATTTACTTAAGCCAGTTAAGTCGTGTCTGCCTCGAGCGGCATTATACAAATTGTAAACTCAAATACGCCCCAGGTCCTAGCTCCGCGCTAATTGTACACGCTAGTGTTTCAAATTTTGTTTCACCTTTGTTTTTTGTTATAATTTCGTTGTTACTATCAAAAGTCACAGGGGTAGAGCTGTAAATAAACATTTTTAAAAAATCTGCTTCACGCTGTATCCCGCACACAGTAGGGTAGGCAGAGGGAATCTATATATAAACATTTTTTAAAAAATTAGGTTCCCGCACACAGTAGGGTAGGCAGAAGGAACCTAGAGTTAAGACACTCCGTTCCCCACTTTCCGCCAAGTCCTATAGGCATTGCGTTTTTAATAAATGCTAATATTGGATTATCTAATGAATGATTAGAAGATTTGCAAAGATATTATATATAGGAAT
This sequence comes from Heliconius erato x Heliconius himera, assembly GCA_013421005.1. NCBI lineage: Eukaryota > Metazoa > Arthropoda > Insecta > Lepidoptera > Nymphalidae > Heliconius > Heliconius erato x Heliconius himera. The sequence goes on from JAATLQ010035169.1 coordinate 13,094, forward strand.
TTAATAAGTGGTCCAGACTCAAGAATTAAGATATAAGCAAGCAACATTCTTTCCCTACTTGGACTACACTGATATTATATGAAGTATTGTTCCTTCCGATATTATTACACTGTCCAAAACCGGATAAAAAATATGCATAATTTAAAAAGCGTAAATATAACACGTCTCTACAATTTAAAAATTTGAAGATGTCCTGGCGCAGAGTCACCACATCTGGCTGAAAACATGACAGTTGGGATTCGATTCCAAACCTAGAAATTAATTATTTTTATGTGCTCGCAATAAAGCAAGACAAAGTGCGGCGTCGAGCCACTCAACACGAAATGCCTCCAGAATTCAGTGGAAAGTGGGGAACGGAGTTTCTTACTACTAGGTTCCCTCTGCTCTCCCTTTATACAGTTGCTTCGTGTCAATAGCTATGAAGTAATTTTAAATACATAGACCAGGATTTAGAAATAAGGAAAAAAAAACGTAACTGTATCTCATAGCTTGTATATATTACAAAAAAAGTTTAAGTGAAACATTTTTATCTACAATTTTTGATTCATCTATTTTAACAAATTATCGTTCACGAAAAAAATAAAAAAAAATAACTAAAAATGTTGACTTTGACCTTAAATAACTCTAACACACAAATGGTATCGATGCAACGGAAACTTTTAGTATTTTATTTTATTTACAAAAAAAATATATAATTTTTTAATGTTATAACCTTCGTGTGGTTTCCATACAACGTGACATTGGCGAAATGATTAGTGTTCAGCCGACACGCTCCGGTCCGCTCGGCGGCTATAAGCTAAGAACTAAAATAAACTGAAAAATATAATGTTTATGAAATAATTACAATATATATATATATATATATATATATATATATATATATATATATATATATATATATATATATATATATATATATATATATTGGTCTGCGTATTATTATCAAAGAAAGTTTTCTCCTAATATTTAAGTACTAACTGTCATTGCGCAGAGCAAGAGCTTGCGACTGTAACGCTTGCAACACGACGGTAGCGGGCTAGATTTCCACTCAAGGAAATGAATTAAATATATTCATTTCTTTGCTCTGGTAACCAGACAAAACGCAGCGTTGAGTTACGCCTCTTATACATGCAATGCCTCAATAATTCAGCGAAAAGTGAGAAACGGCAGTTCATGAAAAAGAAACGCACAGTACAGTGTTTTAATACTAGGTTTCCCGGGTCACCTTTGCCTACCCTGATATGTGCGTAATACAGCACGAGGTTAAAAAAAATTAAATACTACTCATTTGCATGTCGCAATTAGTGAGAAAATATGGAAATGACTCTTAGTCCAGATACACCAACGGCATCAAACGAGATCTTGTTATCAGAATATAATTAACTTACAAAGTTGCTCTTAGAGTATATAAATATAACATATATGATGGAGCACTTTACGTGTTTATTTAAAGTCTTCTTTTAGTCTGCATTTTTTGTTCCTGTATTTCATAATAGTATTCGATTACAAACAGTAAACTAAGAACTACTTTTTTAATATACGTAGTGCTATATCACGCAAAGAAAAGAAAAAATAATTTGTACCTCTGAATGGGAATCGAACTTACGAGCCTTACGCCACTGCGCCACGACGTTTGTATGACTTACTAGCGCCCCAAACGCGGTGCCCGCTTTAACTTGTTGTTATATTATAGGCAAATTATGCAAAATCTTCACATAAATTGTAGCCTAGATGTTATTCTGATGTATAAACTGTATTACTCTAACGTTTTGTCTGAAATGTAAAAGTGGAACAAACATATTTTTTTACAAATATTCACATTTATAATATTAGTAGAATGGTAATGTTATTTCTTTCTATTTTCTAGTATTTTTGTTGATTTATATCATAGATAAAGGTCCCCGTCAGCCAAAAACAGACTGAAACCTTGAAAATATATTACATACTAAACTATAGAGATGTCTCACAATGTAGCCAGATCACGCAAAGGCCTTATCAGAAGTGATCTCTCCAAGGCAAACTAACGTAGTGCCTTACATAAATTAGCATAGCATTATATAAAAATAAATGTGGGTTCATGTCTGTATCGTTACTATGAAAATGAGTGATATATCTAAATTGATATATCAACACTGTAAATCTCGGAAATTACTGATTCAATTTGAAAATTATAAAAAAATAACACTGTATTCCGCACACAGAAGTGCAGGATACAGCTTGAAGCTAATTTTACTGGTAGCTGGAGCTGGTAGGTAGAGGAAACCTAGTGTTAAGTACACTCCCACTTCCCGCCGAATTCTAGAGATTTTGCATGTTAAGTGGCGGAACTCAACGCCGCGATTTTCCTCGAGACGACTGCCACGACTGGCTTCAAAAATTTGAAAATCACCTCACGTTCATCGATTACGTACCACGGGTATTTAGAGTAGATATATTACCTGTCATAAACAACTCCTACTTATTCCATTTGATATTGGAGGGAAATCCACAAGTAAAAATTATAATATGTATAAAATATAACGGAGACCTTGTCGCATAGCAGTACAATGTCTGACTATAATTGCATTCAACACCGCGCTCTGTCTCGTTACTAAGGCGCGAAAATGAAAATATAAATATTTCTTTCCCCTGATTAAAAATCGAACCGCCAACCGTTGCATTTACAATCAAACGCTTGTACATCTGCGCTACGCCGGCCTCGCGGGTTTTAATTAAACTATGTTCATTTCTGTACCCCTGCCCTTTGTCTACCAGACAAAAAGCGGTGTTGAGTTCCGTCATTAAACATGAAATGTCTCGAAAATTGGGCGAACATTATGGATTGGAGTATGTTTACATAAGGTTCCCACTGCCTATCCTGTTATGCGCAAAAAACGTGTTTGATATACCTATAACAAAATAAAAAATACGAAATATTAAATCCAGTAGAATTTTAAACTCTTGTAAAAAACACATATTGAACGTTGATTACATTTAATTATGTAGGCTGGGTGAGTGGCTTGAGCAAATTGCGGAATAGCGAACCGATATTTTTATTTAAATAATTAAATAACAAGTACATACAAGTAGTTTGTAAATACTTACTGAAATGTAGATGTTCTAGGTGCTTTATTTTAATAACTTAGTTTCTCGCTGTATCCCACATTCAGAGTAGGTAGAGAGAAAGAGAGAGAAAGGGTTAAAAATACGAAAGCTTAAGACTTAAGACACTACATTCCCCATTTTTCGCCGAATTCTGGATGAATTGAGTGTTGAGTAGCGGACATCAACGCCGCTTTTTGTCTCAACACCAGAGCGAAGAAATGAAAATATAAATTTTAATAAAATATTTCATTTCCTCGAGTGAGGATCGAACCCACAACCAATCATATTTACTACTGGCCTCCATTTTGGAGCTCTGTGTCATTTTTATTTTTTTGTTAAAATAATTGATTATTTTTTCATTTTCTTTATTTGTTAAAATTAAATTTTCGGTTGACCTTTGACAACCACAGTAACGATGACACCGGAGCATGTGTAAAGAGGTTGATGAAAATGGACGAGGCCAAAGCGAAACTAAAAAAATAATTTAATTGCTTTACCATATTTTTAAATCTTTCTTCGTAAAAAAAAGAAGCAAAATTAAAACAAAAAGTTATCAGTAACATTACATTAATCAAATTAGTGATTAAAAGAACGTTCACGTCACCGGTGACTGTCAATTGATTTATTCTACATATTCGGTCCCACCGCGATATATCAAACGAAATGAATGAAATTAAATGTGGCTGTAACTCTCATATATGAACTTCGTTGTATAAATAAGTAGAAATATTTACTTTTAATATTTCCATATATGGAGTCTTTGAGGACGTCATGGCGCCGAGGCACAAGTTTGAAACAGTTGTGGGATCAATTCCCACGTGTGGGAATGGTATATTTTATACATTATTTCGGTTTTCTGGTAACGAGGAAAAGCAAAAAATAAAAAAGCGAGGAAAATGGGAAACGGTCACCTGGTGGTAAGTGATCAACGCCATCCACGATCTCTCTCGCTTTGCCGGCCTTTAAGGTGGAGATAGAGACGAGAGAACAAAAATATTTTACTTTTTAAATCAAATAAATCAGTTTAACGCTATATCACGCACTCAGCAGGGAAAGTAAAGGGAAATTCTGGAGGCATTACGTGTTGAGTGGCGGTACTTAACGCCGCGTTTTACCTCCGCACCAGAGCGATGAAATGGAAACATAAATTTCAATAAATTTTTCATTTCATTCGAGAGGAGACACTCGAGGAAATGAAACATTTATTGAAATGAAAACCCGCAACCAGTCGCGTTTACACTTTGTGCCCCGGGCTACTTTTTAGTGCAATCTAATAAAATTTAAATTTTAAATGCAAATATCTAAAATACTAAGGTCCGTATTTAATATAACAAATATATATGAATAATGAATGAAAGAAATTAGCATCTCAAGATCGATCTCAGATTTGATAGTGGCTTATATATATCATCCAAAAATACATTATTATTTACCACCCACAAGCAACTATATTAAAATAAAATAAAATTAAACAAAACATGAAAACCATTTTAAAAGTCACTTTAATAAATAAAATTACTTACAAAGTAGCTTCACAAAGTGCCATATTATAGTAAGCTTATGTCCCGAGCGTAATAAATTCAGGATACATTTTATATGTATATGGATATACAAAACGAACTGGTAATTAAAGTACCGCAGAGCTTTGAGCGAGAACTGAGATAGGTATATAGGTAGGTAGTAGGATATATACAGCTGGTTGAATCACAAGCTCATTCATTACATTTGCTATTTCAAAAAGTTATAGCATTATTTGAATTTATATGTATTTTTATACATATGCCTCAGATAGATACAAACCTAGTGTTAAAACATTTCGTTCTCCACTTTTCACTCAATTTTCGAAGCATTTCTTGTTGAATAGCCGAATTCAATATAGCATTTTTGTCTTGATACCAGAGCGGAGAAATAAAAATATCAAATAATTTGTAGTGTTGATGATGGAACAATAAAAGTCTACTACGAATAGCACTGATTCCATCAACACCATTTCAAATGTACATACGGTGTTAACATAAATGGTAAAACACAATTAAATACGGTACAGTTTACAGGAAAGTCAACCACAAACATATATATATATATATGACACGTATGACACAAATTATTATTAAATAAATTATAAATATAAATTGAGGCCGGCTGTGGCCCAGAGGCACAAAGTGTGACGGTAAATGCGACAGGTTGGGGGTTCGATTCCCACTCGAGGAGATGAAATATTTATTTAAATTTATATTTCCATTTCTTTGCTCTGGTGTCGAAGCAAAACGTGGCGTTGAGTTCTGCCTCTCAACACGCAATGCCTCCAGAATTCGCCAGAAAGTGGGAAACGGGAGGTTCCCTCTGCCTACCCTGCTGCATGCGGAAAACAGCGTGAAACAGATTTTGATTTAATTATTTTTTTATAAATATTAATAATAGTTCCCTACAAATTCCTTTCATCAAGTGAGAATCGAACCCGCAACCGTTACGTCACAGTCACAGTTTAGATATATATTACTATTTTCTATTAACCTACTGTTAGCTAACACTGATAAGGTTATCAATTACCCAATTATCATACATCCAGAACTATCGAAATATAATTCAGTGATAATGAAGTGGATACTGAGAACAATGTGATTGGTTAAGTATTACATTGGGTAGTAATTGATGGTCCCGCATCAAAATTACGTTAACACTGTGTTGCCATTTATGAATAAATTTAATATATTTTACGCCTGATTTAATACGTTATATTAATATAATATAATCTATAATTGTCAATATTGGATATTAATATTTGCTATTAGTAGACTGTTCTTTTTATTCTTTTTTTGCAACTGACTTCAAAATGTTTCTCGGAGAGCAAAAAAGATTTTAATTATTATATCATCTAACTTAGGCCAGCTGTGGCGCAGCGTGTGACTGTAAAATCGATTGGTTGTGGGTTCGATCCCCACACGAGGAAATGAATTATTTTTTTACATATATATTTTCATTTCTTCGCTCTGGTGTCGAGGCAAATCGCGGCTTTGAGTTCCGCCACTCAATACGCAATACTCTGCCTACCCTTCTGTGTGCGGAATGCAGCGTGAAGCTGATTTGATTTGATTTATATCATCTAACTAATATAATAAAACAAAACAAATAGCCAAAGTTTTATTAAAATCGGTTCAGTAATTGTGAGATACAGGTATCAACGCGCTTCGGAAGGAGAAATGACTAATATAAATCGGTACCTAAGTAGCCCAAATTATCACAAAATATGGCTAAAATCTGGCACACAAGAGTCTTATGTAGAGTATTTTACATGTTACAAGACAGCATATACGGGTTACAACTAGAACGTTTATTTTAAAAATAGATATTTTTCGAGAGATTTAGATAGAAATGATAAAAAAATAATTAAAAATAATAATAAATATAACATTAAATAAGCCTTAACAACCCCGTTCTCTTTTGCTATCTGGCAAGAGATAAAAATTGAAAATAAAAATAAAATTCAATACACAACCACTTCATATAACTATTAAATTGTTTATGAGGTTTTAATATAAACATTTTGCTTTATTAATTAATAACCTTATGTTTGCTTCTTTGTATCGAACTTTAACGATTCTTATACATCAGGGGTTCCCAACCTTTTCTTGATCAAGGACCACTTTTATAGAATTCTTGTTCGCAGGGACCACTATGTAGATATAATAAAAATTAATGAATAATTAAACAAAAATTTTAATTTCAAATTCAGTAGGAATTTACATGACAAGTAATAACAATGGTTAAAAAAAAACTAATATTGTATGATGGGGTGTGTGAATTTAAAAGTAAATATTAAAAATCTATGAAATTCAAAGTATATTAGTAAATTTAAATGTCAAAATATTTTATGTTTTACTGAGGAAACAATTTAACTGTAGGCAGTATTTGCTCAAACACCAAAATTTTAAATCATTCGCAGACCATATTTTAGCTGCTGTGGACCACTACAGGTCCATGGAACACTGGTTGGGAACCGGTGTTTTACATCATCCATTTACAACCAGGCCTAATTGAATTACAAAATAACTTTTTAATCTAATTATTTTTTATATATATAAGAAGTATTTAGCCTTATAAATCGTATAGTAAATCTATATTTATACATTGATCTGGCTCAAAGACATAATGGTTAGAAAAAAATAATAGGCGACGAGTCAGGAATTTATTATGAATCTCGATGGATTTTTTTATAATATCTTAAGATCACAGGCTATCTTGAAGGTGGTACGTCTGAACTTGCTAGTTGTCGATTAAATCTCGAGGGAGTAATAAAAAAAAATATTTTGAACACTAGTAAAAACATCTTAAATATATATATACGTATTTTATTAAAATTTAAAGCTAAGTGTTTAATTTGATTGAGCGCGCTAATCTCAAGAAATACTGGCCAAAGTAAAAAAAAACTTTTATTAATAATCCACTTGTTAAGTAAGGTTATATAGGTTATATTATATAAAACTACGAACAAAAGAGAGAGAATATTACATAAACGACAGAGCTTTAAAGCTTCAATAAGACAGCGCGAGCGATTTCGAATCTCATAAGCTAATTTAAAATATTTTTAGTAATCTTACCTACTTTTTTACTCTTTTTTCTCATAATAATAATTTAAATTATTAAATTATATTTATTACACTTAAAAAGGGTAAAAGCCGCTCGTGGCGCCTGGACATATATGTATGTGTGGCTGTAAAAACTTGAGGTTGTGGGTTAGATTCCCACTCGACAAAATAAAACATTTAATATTTTTATTTCATCGCTCTAGTATCGAGGTAAAGCGTGGCGTTGAATTCCGCCACTAAACACACAATGCCTCCAGAATTCAGCGGAAAGTGAGAGAGTGTTAACACTAAGCTCCCTCTGCCTACCCAGCTACCCTACAGCGTAAAGCCGAGAGAAAGAAAAGAAAAACACTTTTTTTTTCTCTTCAACTTAATGCAAGTGTCCTAAAATGTTTTATTTATAACCGATTGGTAACATGGACAGCATCTGAGCCCGTATCACGGGTACAAAGCGGATGCAAATCTGTCACTTGATTGTGCTCTGGAGTAAATTAGTTTACTCACAGCTTCTGTTTCTCTTGGAGCTTTATAAAGCTTTTATACTTTGAAAGCTGTAATTAAGATGTAGTACAGTAGAATAGCGGAACATGTTACGAGGACAAGGATGACACATTTCTTAATAAAGTTGTATTAAGATAACTCGCTAAGACTAACTAACTGATGAGAGCGTGCGACTGTAAACGCGATAGGTTGTGGGTTCGATTATCACTCGTGGAAATCAAATATTTAATATTTTCTTTTTCTTCCTTGGGTACCGAGACAAAGTGCGGCGTTTAGTTCTGTGTCATTAGACACGCAATGCCTCCAGAATTCGGCGGAAAGTAAGGAACCCAGTATCTTAACACTAGGTTCCCCATTTTCCGCCTGCTTACCCTGCTACTATGTGTTTGATATAGCGTGAAGCTTAAAAAATAACTTCTACTGCGTAATTCTTGTATAAAAATGTACAAGAAAAGGCAAAAAATAAATAAGAATATTATATTTAGAGTTTAAAAGTGACACTATAATTTTGTAAATAATAATAAATATTGATACTCTTGAAATAAATTTGAATCCACGACCCTCCTCTATCATTCTACGTCGATATATATGCTGAAATAGCCATAAAACACGTATTCATGTATTCAAAATCTATTTTTATGCTCTAAATCCCTCTATTTTTCATTGAATAGTTCAGATAGCGTGTGATATATGAGCTCCACGAGATATTTCATACTGAGTTCAATGATAAAGCAAAATAAAGCCAACCCTGTACAATATTTAAATGTGCAGTGGCCTCGCCAAGTGACGTACTTGATCAAACATTGAGAAAACTGTGTATCGTTGTAAAATTGGTAGTTATAGCTGTATAAATTTCACGCTTTAACCCGCATAATACGGTAGGTCGAGAGAACATAGTGTTAAAACACTCTGTTTTTTTCGCCTTTGCGTCTCAGGCGGCGGAAATCGGCGCCACCCTTTGTTTTGCTGGAGTGAGGGAGTAAAAATATAAATAAAGTCATTCTCCTGAACAGGGGTGCGAATCCATAATAATTATATTTTACTTAGGGGCTGTTACACTGACTCACGATGTATATTTTCACGAAATTTTCTAGGCCAAACCCGCATCTAGCGTGTTACTACATACTGCTACAAATACTACTACTACGAATACTTTGCACATATTTAAGAATCATAATGTGACGTAACTTAACGCTTATTCGTATTTAAAAAAAATACTGATCAGCTCTACTCAGTACATAGTAGATAAAAGTATTTGAAACTAAGAGCTTGTAAATTATATTAGAAAGACAATATTTTGATTTCATTGAAACAAAATACATATAAATTATAATTATAAAGTATGATCGAAAATATCTTATTTCTGAAACTCGATTGTATAGCAGTTGCTGTTGTTATATAAGAATAGTTAAAATCAATCTAAACTCACAGTATTACCATGTACTGGAATGAAATTCACGCTAGAAAGCGTCTGTGAGCCGTCTATACATTTGATCAATGGATGCAATTGACGTAATGTGGAAAGCGGAGAAACATGTATAGAGAGATATAGACTTTTAGATGGCCTATTTAATAAAAAAATAGATAGATTTTTGTTTAAGTTTTGTTGTTATGTATAGATAATAGTTATTTCTACTTGTGTGCTTCAGAAATCAAAATATTTTTTTGCCTCGAGGGGAAATCGAATTCTCAACTATCGCACTTACATTCAGGGGGGTAATCAGTAATTCAGATAGATAATCGGTAAATGTTTATTTTATATTATTATTTAAATGTGAATATGTCCCCTTGTCTGGTTAAACAAAGAGCAGCGTTGAGTTCCGCCACCTAACAATGCGAGAAAAATAATAAATAAAATAGTGGCACACACAATGCCTCCAGAATTCGGCGGAAAATGGGGAAAGGAGTGTATTTACATTAGTTTCCCTCTCCTTACCCTGCTGTGTGCGGGATACAGCGTGAAGCTGATATGATATTTAAAAACAATCACTGCGTAGCTTTTTTTTAAAATAAAATGAATAGCTTTATGAAAACAACGTAGTATTCAAAAACACTGTTATAGTAGGCGATATATATTTTTTTCAATACACAAAAAGTAATGTATCGCTATACCTACGCTGTATTCTCTTTTTTACTCAGTTTTATGATTGTATCAGGACATTTCATAGTATAAAATTATATGTCGTAATAATAACATTTTTTTGTAAATCCTGCATACGCCATGGCAGGTAGAGGGAACCTAATGTTAAGGCATTGTTAACCACATTTTACCCAATCTTCGAGACATTGCGTTTTGTCTTGTTACCAGGGCGAGATAATTAATATAATTCATTCTGTTAAGTGGGAATCGAAGCCACGACCGTCGTGTTTGCAGTCACACCGCACTACGACTGCCTCGAATACATATTTGTGTAATACAAATAATGGAGAGAAAAATAACATATATATTTTTCGTAATACAAGCAATTATTGTTCAAATTACATATTATGTATTGAGTATAAAATTAAAAGTAAATTACTATTTAAATAGTATATCATTGTTTTCATAACATATGACTTTTGAATTATGAAGTAAATACATTCGATATATCGTTTTTCCCTTTCAGTTTTAACCATTTTAATATTTCTTATAGCGTCACATACATAGGAGGCCAGTTGTGGCGCAGCGGCACGAAATGTGACTGTAAAACCGACTGGTTGTGGATTCGATCCCCACTCGAGGAGATGAAATATTTACTTAAATTTATATTTCCATTTCTTCGCTCTGGTGTCGAGGTTAAGCGCAACACGCAATGCTTCTAGAATTCGGCAGTAAGTGGGGAACGGCGTGTCTTAACCCTAGGACGGAGTGTCTGCCTACCCTGCTGTGTGCAGATATCACACACATGTGCTTCGCCTCTTTACCAGAAAGAGTAAAAAAGAATAAATAATTCCCTCGAATGGGAATCGAAGCCACAAGGTATAAGTAGTAAATACTATTTAATCAATTAAACTACTTTAAAGAGTTATTCCTCAGTTAGAAAAATACTTATAAAGAAAACGTATAAAAATTTGAACGTAGCTGTATTTGAACCCGCGCCTTTTTGGAAATCGTCTAAGCTCAAATACCGCTACGTTCAGCGTTATATGTTTTTTTAATAAGTAATGAAATAATGACTTTTTGGAAATCGTCTAAGCCCAAATACCGCTACGGTCAACGTTATACATTTTTTTAATAACTAATGAAATAATGACAATTAAAGCCAGTCGTGGCACGAGAGTGTGACTGTAAATGCGACTGATTGTGGATTCGATTCCCACTTGAGGAAATTAAATAGTTATTGGAAAAAAATACATTTCTTCGCTCTATTGTGAAGGTAAAGAAAGTGCAGTGTTCCGCCACTCAATAGGCAATACCTCCAGAACTTGGCTGAAAATGGGGAACGGAGTGTCTTAAAACTAGGTTCCCTCTGCCCACCCAGCTATGTACGGGATACAGTGTAAAGCTGATAAAAAAATAAAGAACTAATATTTTTTCGTTTTACATTGACAGCTTCAACTTAAGAATTCAAAAGCGTATAATTATGTTAGTTTTACACTTGACGCAAATTAAACTGTTCGAGACTAATCCTGGGGCGGGTTTATTTAAGTACTAGTTAACTTTTTGTTTATTTTGTGTTTGTTGATTTTCATTTTGTAAATGTAAATGGTTGCTTTTAAATGTTTGCGATTAGAATTTAGCGTTGCATATTCGATTTTTAATAAGCCGTTGTGGCGTAGTGGAATAAATCTGATTGTAAGCAGGATGGTTGGAGGTTCACCAGTCGAAGAAATGAATTATTTTTATAATTTCATAAAGTCAAGTCGCAAATTCGATAGAAAATGAAGAACGGAGTGTTTTAACACGAACTTCAATATAATCATAAAAATATCTGCCTACCCTGTAAAGTGTGAGATACAGTGTCAACTGAATGACTCGATTATAAAATTTTTCAAAATTGCCGTGATATAAAGCTTAAAAGTGCAAGAATATTTTTAAAATATGCTCTTATACAAATAATTATAATAATTTACATATGTGTATTTTATCTACTAAATAATTGTGTTTAGGGTTACGTACTTTTTTAGGAAAAAAAGAACTCTTATAAGATCACTTAGATGTCTGTCGGTCCGTCTGTCTGTCTGTCTGTCAAGAGCCTGTGTATCAGGAACGCTTGAAGATATCGAGATAATATTCAAACTATGTACTCAAATCTATGATCCCTTGACTTCCTGTTAAGACATATTTATACATTTACTTAAAAAGAGATATGATAGTTTATATACCAAAAAAACGCATATATTCGACACTGTAAAGGGAATCAAAATTAATAGATTAGAATTATAAATCCTAAAAAGTAATAACCTTAAAAGGGGAGCAAAATATATTATTAAAGCCACTAGTTCAAGCGAGGTATCAGATGTAAGGACTCTTGCTAAGCTAAATTTGAATTTCAGAAAAAGCTCGAAACCTCCAATTTTTGTACGGAGTTCCAGGTGGGCGAACCCGACTCGCGCTTGTTTTTTTGTTTATCTTTATGCAGTATAATATATATAAAATAGGCATAGGAAAGAAATATACTTCGTTTCCCACCTTCCGCCCTATATTCGAAACACTATTTGTTAAGTACCCAACGCACCAGACCACAACGCCACACTTTATCTTATTACCAGAGCGAGAAAATGAGTTGTAATTGAACCTACAATTGTCATTTACAATCACACGCTGCTCCACTGTGCCTGACGACCTCATTTAATTCATTTATTTAGCAAAATAAAATTTTAAAACAAAGAAGGAGAAATTTAAATGTGCTATATCTAACACGCATGTTGTTAGGAACCGCAATTTTGTCAGTTCTTCTTAATTTTAACGTGTTGAAAGGAGCCCGCGGCTAATCTACCTGTAATGACCGTAATCAAATATCAAAGCAGAGGATAATAGGCTTGAATTGGGGAAATAATCTTAATAACGCCATTGTGGCTTAGTGTTTGATGCGAGACTGAGTAGGTTTGATTTTCAGGGAACTATTTATATTTATCATTCAGGGAACTCTTTATATTTATGAGGCCATTCGTGGTGCAGCGTCACGAAGTGTGACTGTAAAACTGGCTGGTTGTGGGTTCGATCCCCACTCGAGGAGATGAAATATTTACCTAAATTTATATTTCCATTTCTTCGCTCTGGTGTCGAGGTTAAGCGCGGCGTTGAGTTCTACCACTCAACACGCAATGCCTTCAGAATTTTAATGTTTCACTTGTTTTTTATTGTACATTTTGTTATTATCGGATTATGAAAGATGAACAGAAAGAACATAATAATATACCACTCCATTCTCCACTTTCCACCTACCTCAAAGCATTCTATAAGAGAATCTAAAGCTATTTGGTTTTAATAATCCCAACACCAATATTGTCCCGACTGCGAAGCCAAAAAATAAAAGCTATGTTTGTAGCGAGAATGTCGTTCGACGTCTTGATGCCGCGAGTGTAGCTTATATTTATTTAGTACTAGCGGCCTGCTCGCGGCTTTGCCCGCTTGAATTACATGATTATTCATTTAAGAAATACATACAATATATTACAAACAGCCTTAATTATTAATTAATTGATTTGGATATACGATACGATATTATTTGTAAAATAACTTATATTAGCTCCTGTACAGTTTTTAAATTAGTAACATTATTAGTTAAATATATAATTGGTATACAGAATATACATAGAAAGCACGTTTTTAGGCATTTTTATATAATCTATAAAATAATCAACATTTTCGGGCAAGTTCAAGTCGTACTCATGCCCCGAGAGTTTTCGTACCAGTTTCATGAAGGGAGATACACCAAAAGAATAACTAATTAAGTT
>JAATLQ010035170.1:0-18593 GCA_013421005.1 Heliconius erato x Heliconius himera
AAGCTAATGCCTTGAGTTCATTCAAATGACGATAACTTTTTTTTTAATGAACCGATTTTGATGAACCAAACTTTAGAACCTAAATTGAGTTAAAACAAAGCAATTGGTGAAATTTTCAAGTAAATCGGTTCAGTAGTTTCAGAGAAAAATGCGGACAACAATATGTCGACAGACAGACAGACAGACAGACAGACAGACAGACAGACAGACAGACAAGAAATTCAAAAAAAATCTTTTTGTTTTCTATTAGTCTTTTTAAGTGTCCCTCAATCCATTTCAGTCAAAATTACTAAATGTACAGACAAAATATTTTTACTGTCTTATTATATATAGAGATGATTTGGCTTGGTTCTGCTAATCAGGGTCTTTGAACGTTCAGATGTAGTCAGGTCAATGTGGACAATAAGATAAACCATAATTATTATTTTTACAATTAACATATTCATTTTCGATGGGAGGCTTCCTCAGTGGGGATCGAACCAACAAGCATCGGTTTTATAGTAAAACGATGACCTCTATTCTACAGTAAGTATAATACATAAATATATGAGCGTATCTAAAGATATTTTCGTGGAATATTTTTAAAGTCCAGAAATTTAGCTTAGAACAGATATATGTATGTGTAAAGGTTATTTTAAATTTTTCAGGGCTAATTTTGCAAGTTATATTCTGGGGTGGGCAAGTTATATTTCTGACCACCCGATCCTCCTCATTCCTACGCCTATGCTTCACGCTGTCACCCTGCTCAGCTGTAGACAGAGGGGACCCTAATGTTAAGACACTCTGCCCCCAATTTTCCGCCGAGTTCCGGAGGCATTGCGTGTTGAGTAACATTTTGAGAACGCCTATGCAAAAGTAATAAAAGAAACTAAAATAAAACAATAACATTTGTTAATTTCTTCCTTCCAAATCTACTATTTTCGTTTAGTTTAGTACTATTTCACAAACTTCTATAATATATAATTATATTTATAAGGATTCATTAAGTAAGTGCGTCACTCGCACCCACGTCGCATCTGGCTGTGACGTGTCCAGCATACAGCATACAAGGGAGTATTGTCGATTATATCTTCGTAGTGTAGTAACGGATTTAGAATTACAATTGTTGGTAAAGTTTTGCGGACATATTTATTGCATCAGGTAGATTTTTCAACGAACTCGTGTAGATATCATTAAAATTAATTTGAATTTTCCAAAAGTATGGGTAAGTAAATGAAATGTTATTATTTTTAATGGAATGGAGCAGATGGAGTGATGGTTGTGGGAAACCACAAAAATAGATTATTTCTATGGATCGAAAAAAAATATATATCATGAAATACACGTATAAGTAAATTTAATTAAAGTCCAGATAAATAAAAACCAATTAAGAATTAGTAATTACTTCTACAGTATGATATTGTTAGGTTTGACAATGTTTCAGCTCCAAAAAGTCGTAAACAAAACAAAGATACTAATTTTTAAGAAAAGAAACAAATTTTTAAGATATCCGTAACTTGGGAAAGTGTTCTAAATAAGTAAAGATACAAGAATTTTCTGGATCTTCTATATCATGGAACACCTATAGAAAATGAGGTAGAAACAAGTTCTTTTTTCGGGAAAACCCTTATAACATTACCAAGCGTTTCCTGCCAGCTAGCATTCTAAACAAAGCCATAGATAGTTATATAGTTGCATATATGTATATTGTAATCTATTTCAGTATCTAGATCAACAAGTCGGTTAAAGTCGAGCATTCCGTTAACCGGGGGCAGCAGTCCGGAATACTCCGCACCAAATCCAGCCGTAACCTACGTCAATGCTCAATTAACAAACAAAACTGTGTACGTACGCTAGCGTGTGTCAGGGTAAGTTTCCATTAATGTAGCTAGTTGAGTTAATAGTAAATATTGTAAGGATTATTTTTATTATTTACTATTTTACGTGAAATGATAAAATTTTACAAATATTTTTATATATCAAAAAATATTCTTAGATTTCTTTAAGGTTTCTCAAGTGCGAAAATTCGAAGAGAAAGTTTAAGTAACAAGCCTATAAAATGTCAACTGTAATAGACAATATTGCTCTTTATATTTTATTTATAATACTCTATTTTTTTTAAAAAGAGAGGAGTGAGGCCGGTCGTGGCGCAGCGGCACGAGGTGTGACTGCAAAACCGACTGGTTGTGGGTTCGATCCCCACTCGAGGAGATGAAATATTTACTTAAATTTATATTTCCATTTCTTCGCTCTGGTGTCGAGGTTAAGCGCGGCGTTGAGTTCTGCCACTTAACACGCAATGCCTCCAGACTTCGGCAGAAAGTGGGGAACGGAGTGTCTTAACACTAGGTTCCCTCTGCCTACCCTGCTGTGTGCGGGATACAGCGTGAAGCTAATTTATTTTTTTTTATTTTTTTTAAACAATAATCTATCTAAAAAGGAAATTAGTATTGTTAGAGTTACAACGTACTTCGTTCCCTATAAGCGTCTCATACACTACAAAACCCTTATCCAATGCATTCAATAAATTGTTTTGACCACTTGTGAACGCATAAAATAAATTCAATGGACAACCAGCCCAAAGTGAGTCAGAGCTAAAGCATTTCTATAGTCCCACTGAATGGAAGAACAGTTTTAGCCTGCTCTAAACACTAATTGGGATGCGCCGGCGCAGGTGATCCGCAACTCCCACATTCTGAATAATTACTACAAACATAATTCACATGACATTGGCATGAGTATATCATTTATTTTATATCGCACCTTAAATAGATCTTTACGAGCACTGCCAAGGCGAAACAGTATTGTGCTACTCGTGTTATTGTTGGAAATGATTTGTAATACCATTTTACATGGCTGGCTTTAATAAAAGTTTTTATTTTTATTATTTTTTTCATTTTTTAGACCACTGTTTGGTTTTTAAGGCTTTGTTGTATGTGAATGTATGATTCTGTACAATAGGATGGCAGGGATGGCGAACTGCTTTAATATATATTACTAGATTTTCATTAGTTATGAACTCCACTTCATATTTAAAACAGACCTCATAAGCGTGGCAGATCCTCCCAAAGTTACAGATAATAAAACATAGATACAAAATTATTTTTCGTTATAATTTATACGTTAAGTATATTCTCAAGCGAAAATAAAATATGTTTTTATGATATTTTAAAAAAGTTATTCACAAAAGAATATTAATAATTTAAGCTCATATCCTGTTAAGAAATAATTACGTACATACAAGCAATAAAATTGTAAGCTGTTTTGTAAAATGTTAAAATTAAATTACAAAAATAAACAAGAACAACATTAGTGCAAGTGCGTACCTAAATGTGTTTCACTTTGAACGAAAACGAGTTGGCGTGGTGTAAACATAGCTAATTATTTCATTCACAAAATACATCTAAATGCGCCTCTTCCAAGATTTCGTAGTGATAATAACTCATGATTCCCTGGCGGGTGACCTAAGATGGTAACGTAACGATAACGGAGACGTAGAATTCAATACTTGGCTTCTATTCTACAATATTCTATTCATGTGATACGTAAAACGAAAATACTGTTTCAAGAACTACTTTGTCACACTCGTGACTAAGAAGATTTTATTATGGCAGCATCGGTAAATGTTAGAAATCATGTGATTGATTTAATATAGCGGCAAGAAACAATTGTTTTTTCAGCTTAGGCAGAGGGAACCTAATGTTAAGACACTCCGTTCCCCACTTTCTGCCGAAATCTGGAGGCATTGCGTGTTGAGTGGCAGAACTCAACGCCGCGCTTAGCCTTGACACCAGAGCGAAGAAATGGAAATATAAATTTAAGTAAATATTTCAACTCCTCGAGTGGGGATCGAACCCACAACCAATCGGTTTTACAGTCACACTTCGTGCCACTGTGCCACGACTGGCCTCATTGTTCAACAATTGTTTTTTTTAGTCCTTTTTATCTGTCAGGGAGGTGCTGTTAAGTTTAACAGTAAGTTGACTTTTAAGAATTGTTATAATAGACTAGGAGTATATTAAACCAGTATTTTCATATATCTAAGCAAAGTTTATTTTCTGCCTTCAGATATGTCTTTTCTGTAATATACATATATTTTTTTTTTTTATTTGTAATATACATACATATATTGCGTCTAATAAAATGAAAGCAGAAAATTGGAAGGTACATAAACCTAAATATTTTTAAAGATTAATTTGAAAACCTGAATATCTTTGAATGAATGGATAAAACATTTTTTCCTCAATTTTGATTTTAATTAACACAACGCGTATTACATGACAAATAAAATTTTCCAAAACGCTCTATAAGCTATACCGACAAAGGATCTCCTATCACAACTCCATATACTTAATCGTTTCTTTGACATTTAAATGGTAAAATGTTTTTATTTCTAATTTCAATTTCAATGCAGTGAATATTCCTAATGAATGGTATCACGACCGTTGGCTTCTAACAAGTGGACATATAAATTGCCTTCTCTACTTTAAGTCCGCCGACAATTTTGAATTTAATATGTTTTTATGCTAATATTAGATAGAACTACGTTTACATAGTCTCAATTTGTGATTATTTGTGATATTTTTCTTTTTTATTTAGAAAGGTATTTATATCAGCTTTACGCTGTATCCCACACACAGCAGGATAGGCAGAGGGAATGTAGTGTTTGTTCGTTCGTTCCCAATTTCCGCCGACTTTTTAAGGCATTGCGTGTTGAGTAGCGGAACTCAACGCCGCGCTTTACCTCGACCTCAGAGCGAAGAAATGGAAATATACATTTAAATAGATATCCTCGATTGAGGATCGCAATCACAACCAGTCGCTTTTACAGGCTCATCTTTTGCCTCTGCGCTACGACTGGCCTCAGCAGGTGTTATTGGGTATATGTATAAGAAATTTGACATTGTGGGCTTTACATACTTTTTCACTTATTTAACTTAGTTAGTTAAGAAATTAGTTTCATAATGTAAATATTATACTAATAGGATCCCGGGGTTGTTACCATCCTCATATTAGACAACGTACGGGGTCAGCCAACTAACACACAATATTACTAAATATGTTTAAAATCTTACTAGAGTAGATCTTAGTAGAATCTTACTAGAGTGTAGAGAAAGAGATACACAAAAATAAAAGAAAATATAACAATAAGTATTTACGAAAAAAAATACTTACAATTCTAAAACGACGCACATATATTTTCCCCAATCGTAGGAATCGTAGAGTTGGATCAGTCTCGGGTGTCTTAGTCTTCTCATCACTTCGACTTCACGTTCCACGTTCCTCCTCTCATCTCTCCGGTTGACGGAAACCAGCTTAGCTGCTAGCTCCAATCCGGTGCTTTTCTCTCGGCATAGATACACAGTGCCGAATTTACCGCTGTTGATAATTTTGGTTTTATTTAAAGTGTATTTAAATATTTTTATACTGTTACATTTATTTAAATGCCTAGCTTTAGGTCCGTGGTCCTAAGCCCTCAATATGGAAAATTAAATTGTTAAATGGCGGAACTCAACGCCGCGCTTTGCCTAGATACCAGAGCGCGGAAATGAAAATATAAAATATTTAATTCCCCTGAATCATTAAAAGAAATAACCAAAAGTAATGCTCTTTTTTGTTTAAGTAAACTATCCAAAACGAATAATTTTATTAAATACCTAAGACATTGAGACTCGAAGAAATGGCAGCATAAAATGAAACAATAATCACAATTAGTCATGGTCTACAGTTAAACCACGCGTTGGTCGGTTCATAAGTGTGTAATAAAAACACTCACGGAGCTATTGACATCGCTAGGCCATATTGAACACTAGTTACTAGGTAGTACAGTACGGTTAACGAGTCGGGGCAACCTTGAAGTTAGCTTTTGGCTATATTTTCTTCCTGTGTGTACACTCCAAAAAAGTTCAGAAAGCTTTACTTGGCAGTGGCCACGACACGTCGACCGCACTAATAGGTAACAAACGACTATGTGACTCACCGGCCGATCTCCGATAGCATATCGAAGAAGTCGTTAACATCTGTATTCCTTTTGATTGTGACATCTCTGTACGGAAATGGCGGCTCTATCTCTGGAATATGAAATATTTTTGTTAAATATTATATTGGTAAAGTAGTTTCGTAAAATTTTTTTAATATATTTCGTTAGTATTAATCCTACTTTTTTGTTCCAGCTTCAGTAGATAGTGAAAGGCGAAATGTAGAGTTAGAGAAAAGTACCTCAATGACTCTATCCATTTCTTTCGTTAATAAAAAGAGCTTTTAATAAAAAATGTGATTTCAACAACAATATCCACTTTGAGAGACAATATTATTATTCTACAGATTATAATTATTCGTATTTATTATAAGTTAAATCCCTACCTGCAACTATACAGGTCAGATGGATGATGGCTACTCTTTGAGTAGTCTACCCATTCACGGGTTCCATAAAATAGCGTGCATTTACTACCCAATTATTTATTTTATCATTTGAATTACTTTCGTGAGTTTGCGTGATAGTTTGCCAAAAGACAATAGTAAACACTAAATTAAATCGATTAAGAGTTACGTGAACAAACGCACAAACAAAAATAAGCAAAATATATAGTTTTGAGTTCTATTAAGTTAATAAATACATATCTTCCATGTAAAGACAGAGTTTTATATACAGATTAGCAAAACTTTAAAGAAGTACTTAAAAACCAGAAATTTCAAATCAGAAAATTTGTCATTCTAACACAATGTAAATTCACAGAAATTGTTATCAGATTTACTTTCCAGTTTCAAATCTCTTTATATTTTGGGGAGGATGTTAGATAACATCTGGGCTTCCTCAGTGGTAATCGTATGAATACGTCCCAGCGACACCGAAGATGAAAGCGTAGATTTACGATAAGCCAACATCCGACCACTTTTTGCGGCAATTGACATTTAAAATTTAATTAAGATATTTGAAGCACTTGAAACTAGATGATCGTGTTTTAGAAAGTGAGATTTTGGATGTGTTTTCACTTAGAGTGAAGGTTATTTTGGCGTTTGCCCAAGAATTTTGTTAATAATTAAAATTCATCGTTTCAAAATTTTAATGTTTAGTCTTGGATGGGATAACCGGCGCCGGCGCAGCATTATACTATCCCTCTTTGATCTTTATGATTGGTAAATGTACTAACTATTATTCAGTTGATTTTTATTCTTATTTAATAATATTTACGTGATGTCTACAATTGCCAGAGAAATTTGGAAACAATCGTTTTGTTATAAATAGAAATGGGATATCGAAATAATTGTTTTAATTAAAATTAATTTTAATATGTATTAAAAGATTATCAGTAACATATGTACTATTATCTAAAATGCCTACATAAATATTCAAAGTCAAGTTATTTGGCTTATTTGTCAATGAATCACCGTTGCAAGAGCGGCCCGAATGAAAAGTTAACAGCCAATCGTATTTAGGATTCATGATGCATGTTCTATACACTTGCGACCATTGTTCGTATTTTAATAGATGTCATTGTTCCTTTGGTTAAAACTTGTTTTTTTTTAATTTTCGGGTCATTCTTCATGGATTATTTAAAAATATATCAAAGGTATACATATCATTTAAAAATACGTAATTCATATACAGTATATTTATATATATAATGTATTTTCTTTAATTTTGGTAGGAAACTTGTGGAAGTTGGTAGTGAATAATTAATACATATCTCCAAAATATGCCTTTATAATGTGTGTAGTATGATAATGTAGAATATATAATTTATTACTTATCTTATCTAGCTCCTTAGCTTTAATTTTTGGGTTTCATCATGACAATGAAAAGGTTAATAGACTGACTAAGTACTGTGCTGTACTTATTAAGAAAACGTATAAAAATTTGAACGTAGCGGGGTTTGAACCTGAGCCGTCCAAGATGGACGATTTCCAAAGAGGCGTGGGTTCAAATCCCCCTACGTTCAAATTTTTATACGTTTTCTTAATAAATATTTTTCTTTCCTAAGTGTGGAATAGCATTTTTAAAATGTTTAAAAATAATACTGTGCTCTTTCTAACTTACCCATGATAATTGAAAAAAGGTAGTGTAGTGTAGTACTTTGACATGATAACAAAAAAACACTTTTTAGGATATATTGTAAGCGTAAATGTTCTTCTACATTACTCTGCTTTACACAAATACATAAGGAACATAAAAAAATGATTCATGTCATTCTGGAGAGACCACGGAGGTATGAGGCTCCAGGCCACGGATGGCCTGGAGCCTCATACCTCCAATTGAAGCTAATTTTATACTAGCTTTTATCCGTAGCTACGCATCTATAATGAAATAAGGACTTAATTTTTTTAAATCTTAAAAAAACATTATTTAACACTATACGATAACAAAGAAGCAACAAGTGCAACATTTTAACCTTCAATCATGTAAATTCCGTTTTGGTTATTTGAAAGTGTTCAAAACACTTGTATAAATAAGAGCATCATTATTTTTAAAGGTTATTTTAGACCGGTAGGTTTAAACAGCATATTTTGCATTTTAAGCATTTACAGTTTTGAACGGAATTTTAGTGCAATTTTATTTTATACAATTATTGGAAGCTTACCGGAATCGATTTTGTTCTTATTATATTTACGCATCGCTCGCATTACGCAGTATGAGCACCAAGAACATAGGTATGTTCTCTTCATATTTACAATTTCGTCTTGAATGAACTCAGTGCTATTCTTCGAGGTTTTCATGGCACAATAAGACAGCGTATGATTGTTTTTATTATGGGTTCGACTCCCACTAGGGAAAATTAAATATTTTCATTTCTTTGCTCTAATAAGTCAAATATGGTGTGGAGTTTCGCAACTTAACCCACAATGACTCAATATCTGGAGAAAAGTAGAGACACCAGATCATTATCCTGCGTTGCATGAAGTTATTACTTATCTAACGACACTGTCAAAAATGAAAATATTTAGAACATAAATACTTAATCAAATAACAATTGAGTCCATAACTTTCTCGTACCGATTACAGTCAGATACTTCCCAAGTGAAAAATAAAAACGTTTTTTATAATAGTACCTTCTTTCTGCAGAATTTAAATGTACTATAAATCGTACAGTATTCTTGGCATGTCTTTGCTAGTTCAGTTTGTATTTTGTTTTGTAATCTAGTAATGCCGCAAAATGCGTCACCCACGATCTATTTGTCGCAAGATGAATGGGTTGTGCCCTATACATAATTATACCACGTAGGAATGGCGGACGTGACGTAACATCGTCATTATTGAAAATAAATGATTCTTTTAGAAGAGCCGCCGTTGGAATATATCCAAAATTCACCATTTTTACAACAGATAAAAAAAATGGTTTTTGGCGTATTTTTTTATTTATTTTTTAAGATGTTGTGTTTGTTAAAGAAAAAAAAAATATTTTAAGGAAGGCTTTATTATAGATAATATTTGTAAAAACTATTGTAGGAGTGACATTTTTTCGTGATAAACGTTACTATCTCTAAATGAAACCTATATTTATATGATGCATTAGACAAAAAATATATTTAAAAGTTTTCAATAGACAAAGTGTTATCAGTTATTTTATGAATATTGCGTCAATCACATGTTCCACGTTAATTAACTTTCTTTTTATAAGCTGCAACTAATGCGTAAGTAAGAACGTTGTACGTACTAAAGTTGCTTTAAAATATAATATTCAATTAAAAATGAAGTAAACCTTCTATACATTATAGTTATAAGCTATATTATATAATAGTTTAATAATTAAAATATTGTTGCTTAAAAACTTCACCTTCTTTGTAAAATAGTAAACGGCCTGCCTAAAATCCATAAACATTTGCAATACATGTCAATTAGGGCAGAACGCGTTGTAGAGTATTTCATCTGAAATCTTCTTTTTCATAAATCTATTTAATTCTTAATAAAATAGGCAATCTTTTTTTGGATAGTAGACGAATGGTTCGGGAGACATGTCACAGTACCGACTCCTCTGAACGATCTCAAGCGTTCGTCTGCCGAGTCTAAAATAAAGACGAATTCCGATCTTCTGCCAAAAATCGAGTGTTTTTGTTTATTTTATTAGAGCCAATTGCTTTAAAACGTGACACGCACGTTCTCCTTTTATATTAATGATAAAAATAATTGTTGTTCTTATCACAAATAGTAGTTAAATAAGTAGATTTTTTGTTGAAAATTATTTTAGAATACATTGTTCGTATACAAGTAAAACAAGCTAATATTTTTTTTTACTTCACGCTCACGCACACAACAGAGTAGGCAGAGGGCACCTAGTGTTAAAACACTCCATTCTACACTTCCCGCCGAATTTTTGGAGGCATTGCGTGTTGAGTGGCAGAACTCAACGCCGCGCTTTGCCTCGACACCAGAGCAAAGAAATGGAAATATAAATTTGAATAAATATTTCATTTCCTCGAGTGGGGATCGAACCCACAATCGTCGCGTTACAGTCACTCCCTTGTGCCCCTGGGCCAAGACGGCCTCAACAAGCCAAGATATTTGTCTTGAAAGTATAAAGAAAAGTCATAGCTTACCTCCGACAGGATCTGTTTCATCAACGTGGATCATATCGTATGACCTGTAACAAATAGAATTGGATTAGTTATTATCATCATGAAGACTTCTTTGTTCACTTCATCTACATAGCTCTCCCGTGACACTCTACATTGTTATGGAGAATAAAAAGATATAGAGTATGTACCTACTAATACATCTAATTAGCAATTGAAGTCTAAATATAATCTTTATAAAGATTTATTTATTTGTTTGATTTTATAATAAAGGAACACTGGTTTACGCCACCCCCACCACCACCACGTGTTGTAATCGGCAGTAAAATTAATGCATTATTTAGAAATTTCAACCACTATAAAATATACTAATAATACATAAATAAACTGAATAAGGCTAATTAATTATAATAACGCTAGCACTGATAAGTTTTATGAATGGTTATTATTAATACGGATATGTGCCAATGTATATATATTGGAAACTCGAAAACATGCGGTGACTCATCTCTTACGAAAATAATCTTCCTAAGACCATGTAATATTCCGTCGATGTCACGTTCAATTAGTTCACGCGTGTATAAACAGTGTGACAGACAGCATGGCGTAATACTTTTGCATTCACCTTAAAAGGAAAAAGAGAGAAATAAACATAATATAAATAAAAACCATTTTGAAAAAAAACTAAACATTGGTAACTTTTAATTTTTTATAAATTGTATGAAATGGATTTTTGTACTTTTGATAAATTGGCTTTTTTTTAAAACATGAATAAAATATATACTTTTGTTATTAACTCAACTCGTACTGGCAATTGAGTTAAAATTTTATTAATTAATTAACCTATGAGAGGCCAGTCGTGACGCAGGGTCACAAAGTGTGACTGTAAAATCGAATGGTTGTCTGTTCGATCCCCACTAGAGGAAAGGAAATATTTATTTATATTTATATTTTCATTTCTTCGCTCTGATGTCGAGGCAAAAGCGCGGCATTGAGTTCCGCCACTCAACACGCAATGCCTCCAGAATACGGCAGAAAGTGGGAAACGGAGTGTCTTAACAATAGGTTCCCTCTGCCTATCCTGCTGTGTGCGGGATACAGCGTGAAGCTGATTTGATTTCATTTTTATTAAAACACGAATCTTTTTAAAAACAATTAAAGATATAAACAAATATCAACAGTATATAGATGAAGACATTGTATGAAAATTTGAACGACGCAATGCAGCGTAGTTTATAATAGGTAGAGCTCAACTAACAACGCCTATGGTAGAATTTATTATACCTATCTATGTACATACATTTCTAATTATCTATTATTTGAGAAGATACATCAATTTTATAACCTATTGGTAATCTGTAACTCCTGTCTGTTATTATAATATTACAACTAAATTTAAATATTAAAACTCAAATAGTTAAATCCTAAAATAAATAAAAATAATAATGTTCTTTTTCAAGGACACGCTTTGTTTATCCATATTACATGTTTTCAAGTTTATTATATATATAATTAGCTCTCAAGTAGGTCAGCTATTCGGGTGTGCGACGTGTTGATATTATTCCTGCGGCGACTCTACAAATATTCATTGTGAAATGAATAAATACGTTTCGAAGCAATCATTTAAAATATATATTTTTTATAAATGTGACATTTTTGTCTGATGATAATAAGAATATTATAAATATATGTATAATAAGAATATTTCGATTTTTGTTAAAAATATTTTTATATTATTGTTTATCTAATAAATTTTTTGAATTACTAGTTATAAGTCAGATTTTTATCAATAAAATTGAAGTAAATTAGATTGACATGTTATAACTGGTGGTATACGGAAATAATAAGTAAACTTTTAAAATTATATTTTTTTAGGAAAATACCTTATTTTATAGAAAAAAAATAAATTGACTGGACGGTATTGGCCGATTCGAGTTGTTTATATATAGGTACATGCTGTCACTGTGTCAGAAGACACGCTACACTTCCAAATGTATTTGCAAATACATTATATATTAAAACGCAATAGTAAACGATGTTTCAAACAGTTCCGGCATTTTACGATCCGTAAACTGTAAAACGGGACAAGGTTAATCTATTAACATAAAATAGCTTTGAATGAATATTTAAATTCATTTTATGTTTAAATTAAATACTGAGTAAGTAACAGTTAAATTGTATGACAAGTCACTTATTTTTAATTAATAAATAAACGTTTAAAACTTACTTAATACTGTCTGTCATTTATGTATGCATATATATTCGTATATGTAGGTACATATATTGAAAAGGTTTTTGTGTTTTTTATTATAAAAAAAACGGCGGCGTTGAGTTCTGCCACTCAACACGCAATGCCTCCAGAATCCGGCAGAAAGTGGGGAACGGAGTGTCTTAACACTAGGTTCCCTCTGCCTACCCTGCTGTGTGCGGGATACAGCGTGAAGCTAATTTAATTTTTTTTTATTATAAAAAAATAGGTCATACCATTGTGGTGCGGTTAACTGATCGGTATGAGTCGGAACTCAAATCTCACTGTGTGGATAAGTTTATAAATCCTGTGAAGGGATATTCCCTTACATTTGCTATAATATAAATAAAAAGTTTTACGAAGTGTTAGAGACACTTCGTAAAGCATGGCCGGAAATTAGTCAAAAGAATAGTTTAGAAACATCGTATCTTTGATCAACAATAATAAATTATGTACGAGAAAAGATTTGAACGAGGCTATCGTGGCACAGCCGCACAGTGTCTGGCTGAAATTTAACGTTGTGAGTTCAATTTTCAGGAGTTTGGAAGATTAAATTCTTTTCTTGTTCTTGCTTTGGTAAAAAGACAAATCGCGACGATCGACTCGATCGGCATTGTTTGGAAAATTGAGTGTCAAGTGGGGAACGTAGTGTCTTAACATTAGGTTTCCTTTGCCTACTTTGGTATATTCAGGTTACAGAGATAAAAAAGTTTTTTTTGGAAAAAAACTAAGCTTTAAATATAATTTCTAAAAGGCTATTAATTGCCTTGAAACTTTTTACTTTTTCTGTAATCTGGGACAGCATAAGAATTACTCCTTATGAGATATATAGGTTTTACTAATGTAAAACTAAAAGTTCCTTTCTAAAACCTTAACTTGTACTACAATTTATTCGACATTTAACTTAAACAAGCATTTTGAAGGACTATTACTTAATTTAACGTGCTCCTTGATACTTGTTTTGAGATTTACCGCAAAATTATTATTAAAATATTATGGAAATACTGAATTACGCTATATAGTAGTATCCCGCACACAGCAGGGTAGGCAGATGGAACCTAGTGTTAAGACACTCTGTTCCCCACTTTCCGTCAAGTCCTGGAGGAATGGCGCGTTGAGTGGCGGAACTCAATGCCGCGCTTTGCCTCGACACCAGAGCGAAGAAATGAAAATATAAATATAAATATTTAATTTCCTCGAGTGGGACGACCCCACAACCAGTCGATTTTACAGACACACTTTGTGCCGCTGCGCCACGACTGACCTCACAACTTTTAATTTTGAATTAAATACATATCTTATAATAGGTATAGTGCTACAAACAAAAATGATATACTGTAGCAATTAAAATTCGTTTTCATGTTGTTGTATTTAAAAGTCATAAGTACATTGTCTTTACAACAATGTATACTGAGGCCAGTCGTGATAGGTTGTGATATATTTAATATTTTCATATCTCCGCTCTGGTAACTAGACAAAGCGCGGCGCTGAGTTCCAGAATTCAGAGGAAAGTGGGGAACCGAAGTGTCTTAAGGAAAGCGGCCCTGCTGTGTGCGGGTTACAGCTTGAAGCTAAAAAAAAAGTACATTGTATGTAATACAATATAATGCATAAATAATATTATGTATTTCTGTTTAAAAATCATTCATTTCATTCCAGCGTTCCGAAGCTGCCTTAAATAACATAATACGTACAGGTGCACGTTTTAATATTTTATTCTTTTCAGTTTTTGCTTTTAACTGTCAGAATTTTAAAAGGATCTCAGGGAACGATCTTTGTAAACAATCCAACCGGTCGAACTATTTCAAAAGGGTAACAAGTTTTATCCGGTTAATTCAGTATTTGCAACAGTCCATCGTCACGTTTATCTTTCAAGGTCGGTCTTTTGAAGTAAGTATAAATAACATTTATCTTTTTGTCGTGTTCAATTTAAAGTTTAAAAACATTAATAGTATAATACAAAATGGAAATGTTGTAGTTTAATAATAATTTTACAACTGCTTATCGAAGCGTTTTAGTAAAAAGTCAGTACCTCAATTCAAAATGTACAAAATAGGTAGACGGTCTTTCTGCATTCTATGAATTAAAGAAATTAATGAAAGTACAGTTTCTTTATGGCTGTATAATGGTCGTTTTTTTTTACTTTTTTTACGTTTTTCTGTGGGATGTCTCTAGAATTTGCCGGAGTGTCTCAACACTAGGTTCCCTCTGCCTACCCTGCTATGTGAGAGACACAGCGCGAAGCTAAAAAAACAAAAAATAGAAGGATTTCATTAATTTAATTATGCATATGACGACTTGACTAAGGCGACAGATACCACAGTCAACGTGGCTAAATACTGGCAAAATATGATCTGAATTTTCCAAGCATTCACACAAAGAAGAAGATTACGCACAAAAAATTATATATTTTGTTAAACTCAACGTACTCTACTTTTTTGTATATATGTACCAACTTATAGTTAACACTATATGGCTCTTGCCCTTCAAAATATCAACAATTCAATTAATTCGTAGTATGTTGCAATTGATTTAATGAGATAATAATATTGTACGTATCAATTCGGACAGCAGCTTTCACGAGTCAAGGTGAAATTCTTAGCGTGGGCGCCCACACGCGGTTGACTGATGGACCCATAATTGATTATAAAAACTACTTTTTACTTGTTAAACTACGTATATGATACTTTCAAATACAATGTTTTCTTTATCTATATACTGTGTAAATAAATATTATGGAAGTTACAGTAAATGCTAGCTAGGGTTCTGCTAGCTAGGATGAGTTTGTATTAGAGGTAGTAACTCACAGTGAGTTAATTAAGACAGATATTTAAATAAGTTATTAGTTAAACAAATAGATATTTCTTCAGATTAAAGATATTACTAAGTATAGTTAAATTATATTACTCAAAATACAAATGTTATTAACACATTTCATTGTCAGTTGAACGAAAAATACCAGAACAGAAATGCCCCGACACGTTCATGTTAATATATGTAAAAAGCAGTATATATTTTCACTTTCATTCATTTATATATAAAAAAATATCTTTAGAAATATTAAAGAAAAAGTAATTTAGTCTCAGTCATAGTAAAAGTCCGGTAAGTGATACTCTAGGACTACTCATTTAACACTCGCTATGCAAGTGTATCGTGTGTCTTATGAACTATCTCCTCGTAGTGAGTGCTCTGGCGATCAGATGGAATTACTATTATATATTGGTATCTAATACTTTCAGAATAGGTTTTTCTTATATTATTTGAAATTGTATTAAAAACTGCCTGTAAACGCGATGGTCATGGATTCGATTCGAGAGAACAAATTATTTCTCTCTTTTGGCAAGACAAACCGTATCATTGAGTTCCGCTTCTCGTGTTTTGAAATCTATAGGAAAGCGAAGAACGAAGTGTTTTGACACTAAATCTCTCCTACTTACTAATGTTTTAGCTTAAAAGTAAAAAAAATATTACTATTTTCGCGAATACTCTACAGTTTAAGAAGACGACATTTCTTTTATTTTGCGCGCTATTACCAGGATTTGACTCATGACATCGCAAAGCTGTTATGTTGTTTTTAAACAGTTTTTATATAGATATAATATTATAATACTAATATGTAAAAACTAATAAATAAAGTGCATTTAGGAGAAAAGATTTCTCATTGAAGACTTTCAAGAAACATTCTATACAAATATAATTCTACTAAGAGAGTGAAAGTTCTTGAGGTTCACATACACTTTTTTATCATTTTGATAGATTGATTTAATTTTTTGTGCAAATGCTACCTTAGATATGGTCTTTATCAATTTTCTGCAGATAGGAAGCAAATGTTAACAACGTAGGATCTTTTTACGTTTAGCGAAGAGAATGAAAATAATTAATTTCTCCGAGTGGGATTCGAACCAACAACCGTCGCGTTTTTATATTTAAAAAAAAAACTATTTATATATTTAAATAATGTTGTAGTCATGTGTTTGATTGATAAGTGTCTAGATCAAGGAAGTGCCAAAAACCCGGGATGTTACATACAAATATAAAACGCATTGTCCGTTTGTACGTTTGTATGTGCATATATAGTTCTGGTATTAAAATTCCATTGGCATCTTTGTGTCAATAAATTTCTTGATACGTCAAGACTTAATGACGTTCATGTTATATGTACGTGATTGGCGTCCCGATATATTAAGGAGTGCAGTACGGCATCCTATTATACTTAATTATTTTTTAAATGATTTAAGTATTACTATATACGGCCATATTTGACGCCAGTCATGGCACAGGGGCACAAAGTGAGACTGTAAACGCAATTAGTTGTGGGTTCGATCCCCACTCGAGGAAATGAAATATTTATTTAAATGTATGTTTTCATTTCTTCGCTTTGAAGTCGAGGCAAAGCACAGCGTTCAGTGCTGCCATTAAGCAAAAATGCGTCCAGAATTCGGCGGAAAGTGAGGAACGAAGTGTCTTAACACTAAGTTCTCTTTGCCTAACCTGCTGTTGCGCGGGAGTTATAGCATGGAGCTTATTTAACTTAATTTTTATTACTATAAGCATAAAGGTGAAATATAAGACATAAAGCTCTAAAGCAGTTGTCATAGGTTGTCTTATCTTTGTAATAATATAATAATTTTGAAAAAAAATCATAGGTCTTACCTACCTTGATAGAGTACCCACTTATACATATAAGATTGCAAGATACAGCGTGAAGCAAAAAAAAATGCTTGTGTTAAATCTAATCAAATGGAAAATTTTACGTAAATTCCTTACAAAAAAACCTTATATGTACCACACGTGCGTCATATCAATTACACTACCATTATCCATTGTTTGGGCTGAATTGATACATTTATGATGCATAATTGATAGCTCTATCAAAAGCAGTCGTCTTATCGTGTTATCACTTAACGGAGTTTAAAACACTTTTCCAATCAAAGCAAATTGATAACATGTTTTAGATGTGTCTATTGAATTTCATCGTGGTTTTCTGTATCAGTATCTTTTAATATTTATATATATATTAATTATATTAAGTTGAAGTTAATAATTTCAATATCATTCAATCATTAAACCTCCTCAGTCAGAGAAGAGGAAGAGGCCGTCGTGGCGCAGGGACAACGTCTAAATATAAGCTTGATGCTTGTGGGTCCGATCTCCACTCGGGAGAACAATTTTATTTAAATTATTTTTGTTTCCCCATTTTGATAACAATGCAAAACGACAAAGCGCTGCGTTGAGTTCCGCCACTCAACACTCAATGTCTCAACTATTAGGCGCAAGGTGGGAAACGGAGTGTCTTAACACTAGGCTCCCTGCTATTTGGGAAAAGCATGAATGTGTTTATTTTTAGGGAAGAAAAAGGTATTTACAAGAAAATATAATCAACCAAGCGAAATAGAAAAGGCGAGTAGGTACGTGACATTTACTGTAACGTTTCCAAAACCCAGATGTAAGTTAACCGGCTTGATAGAACGGTCGACGACACCGCTTTCCAAACCTGTTTTGATAATGCTTTGCTACATATTACTTTGCGACAACAATGCGACGTGTGCGAGTGATAATGCGACTCCTATTTAATTATTTCAATTCAATATGGAATTAATATATTTTTTTTTTTTATAAGCTTCACGCTATATCCCGCACACAGCAGGGTAGGCAGAGGGAACCTAGTGTTAAGACACTCCGTTCCCCACTTTCTGCCGAATTCTGGAGGCATTGCGTGTTGAGTGGCAGAACTCAACGCCGCGCTTAACCTCGACACCAGAGCGAAGAAATGGAAATATAAATTTAAATAAATATTTCATCTCCTCGAGTGGGGATCGAACCCACAACCAGTCGGTTTTGCAGTCACACCTCGTGC
>JAATLQ010035170.1:27156-41045 GCA_013421005.1 Heliconius erato x Heliconius himera
TTTTTGTAAATAACCGCTGTGGCTGACGTCGCGAGCTCGGGCCGGCGAGGTAGCGACTGCGCCGGCGCAGGCCGTCGCCGGCGAATCTAATTTTATCGCGTCAGTAATACGAGATAAAGCCGTTCTTTATTGGGGAACTTTTTATTCATTTTTTGTTTGTTTTATATGTGAAATCGAACAGCCCGATGCGTTGCTTAATCGGCCTTGTTGAAAGTTTCGTTATGAACTTTAGCATTTGATCGAGCTTTTGGTAGAGCTCGATGTCGACGCGCCGCGGCTATTGTCATTGCTTTCTAAACGGGAAGGATTGTTTTTATAAACTTGCTGTTTCCGTAGAGGAATTATTGAAACAGCTAAACAATGCTTTTTCCTTCCTGTAGAAAGTAACTGCACTGTAAATTCGCTCTACGGGAAAAATTTGCTTCATATATTAACTTAATCTAATATTTACCTTATAAAAATCGGATTAATAAAGCCAATATTTTTTTTGATAACTTTAACCACTGTTATTTTTTATTTTCATTTTATAAATATAATTTTCTTTATAAATTGAAAAGTGTATCGAATAAGCACATACAAAAATTATTAAATTAAACAACAATTTCTCAGAAATTTTAACACTAATATAAACTGGAACATAATATGTTTATATTACATATTAATTTTAATCTTTGATATGATTTTGTAAAAACAATGCACCGAAATAAAATCGTGGCGACTGCACAAGGTGAACGCAGGCGCAGTCGTGGCGCCACGGAACTGACATACAGACCCTAACTCTAAAAATAACATTAAATTATGAAACTTGACTGTTTAATAATATTTATCTCACTATCTTATCCATATGCCGCGTTTACATCGTTTACGGTGTATATGGTTTCCGTTTATAGTTCTTTATTTATTTAAATTTTACTTTTTATTGAGAATAAGTATACCTATAATTTGTCAAGACGATTAAAGTTTCGTATAACATTTTTGTTTAATTTAAATCCGCATTCAATTTCCGCAACGGTCTATTCATTTGATATTTATACCTAAATTCCGTTAGAATAACACTATAAAACGTCATAAGTAATTTGTAAACAATTATATTTATGGAGATGATCATTGTTTGTTTATATTACTTTTATTGTACCTATATACCTTTAAAATTCATGTTAAAAATGACGCAATCTACGTAGAGTCACGCGTCTATCGTTACAGTACCTACGTTTATATTCAATTATAGAAGAAACAAATAGTTGTTTTTATCCCGCATACAACAAGGAAGGCAGAGGAAACCTAGTGTTAAGACACTCCGTTCCCCATTATCCGCCGAATTCTGAAGGCATTGGGTGTTGAGTGACGGAACATCACACCGCGCTTTGCCTCTACACCAGGGCGATGGTATGAAAATATTATTTTTTTTATTTCGTCGAGGGGGAATCGAACCCACAAC
Source organism: Heliconius erato x Heliconius himera (assembly GCA_013421005.1). Classification (NCBI taxonomy): domain Eukaryota; kingdom Metazoa; phylum Arthropoda; class Insecta; order Lepidoptera; family Nymphalidae; genus Heliconius; species Heliconius erato x Heliconius himera. Next base: position 28,595 of record JAATLQ010035170.1, read on the forward strand.
CTGTTGCGTTCATAGTCACACGCTTGTGCCCCTGTACCACGACTGTAATATTAAACAAATGTTATAATTATAATGATTTAATAACAGTTCGTCGGTCTGTTGATCTGTATGACACAGAGCGTTAGTCAGCAACCTCCTTACGTATAAATAACGTATATCCGAATCAATTATACACGAAGTGCAATAGAAAAATGGTTTATTTTTATTTAAAGGCCAAACATGCCGATGTGAGATTTTATCTATATGATAAGTGCAGTTGAAGGCTTTTTCCTATATTAGACTGGCTAAATGTGGTTGTGTTTTGCAATCATTTAGTCATAATAATTATTATTTAAAAATAAATTAATAAAATATGGATTTGATGTATAAGTTTTTGTATTTATCTAATCAAAATTCTTCCAAGTAGTTTTTGTAAATACATGGAGGAGTTTTAATTAAATAAATTGTATATTTTAAAGAAATTAAACTTTATATTCAATTTTAGGTACTTTACTTTTAAACTCAATAATGACTTACTCGGTTTTTCACTTTTAAACTGTTCATATTGGCTTTATGGTAGCGGAACTCTATGCTATGCTTTGTTTAGACATAACAAGAAAACAATTACAAATACACCACCAAATATAATATATTATATAAATGAGGCTGCCATCGTGGCAAAATGGGACTGTAGTGTGTAATTGATATAATTATTTTATAAGTGTTTACATTAAAATAATGATATTTTCTTACCTTTAGGGTCTTAAAACGAGCGAGAAGTAGTGTAGGTACTTTACACCTTTATAACCAATCTGTATCATAATTGTGATCATCATTATCATTATGACGATGGTGATGACCAACGTCATCATCAATAAAAAAGTACGTGATGTCAAAACTAATAACTACTAATAATAAATAAATCACTATCACGCGCACAACAGAGTAGGCAGAGTGAACCTAATGCTAAGGCACTCCGTTTCCCACTTCCAATTTTAGTGACATTGCGTTGCATTTTTTCTATCAAATATACCATCATATTCACAAGAGTGAGGATTGAACCCAAGACCATCAAACGCTGCCACATAGTGCCACGACGGCCTCTCCGTAAAATATTATAATATAAAATATATAAATCCTCTTAGAATTCTATTTGCAATATTGTTTTATAAATAAATAACTTTAAAATATTAATAAAGATGAAATAGACATTTTAAAAGGCTATAAATCACCCGCCAGTTAATTATGTTGCAAATTACATTTCTAGTATGCCTATATACATATATATAGATATACATAGATTAAGATGTTGCACAATAGTTGTAATAAATTAGTTATTTTAGATACATTTTATATGCAAAATATAAAATTTATATACTTACATATCCTTAATAGCTTTCGATAAGCTTCCTTTACGAATCGTTGTAGAGAATAATAAGAAAAACATTTTTTTTTGTGTACACATTTCCAGCTAATATTTATTTTTCTGGAGTATGTAGATTTTGTTCTTCTATTTACGCGTTCATAGTGCATACCTTATTATATTGTTTATTTTTTTAGCTTCACGCTGATTGTTCGAGTCACTGCGTAGTGAGTGACGGAACTTAACGCCTCACTTTACCTTGTTACCAGAGCGATGAAAACATATTTTTTTAAAACATTGCTTCAAATTTGATTCGAACCCACAATCGTCGTATTTAGTAGTCACATGCTGTGAAAACACGCCCGACAGCCTGGTATTTTTTTAGTACTTACCAAGCTAAGCTAATATTCAAAAACATTGTATTTTCTATTCACATATTGATTGGCAAGCTTCATTCACCATGTGTTGGAGTGTTGCCGGTTTCGACAGCTTTCAACGGCTGTTGAAATATAATAAAGGTGCCAAAACTTGCGCTTTGCGGAATCCAAATACTAATTTAAATTTAAACGCCGGTACTTAATGTATGAAAATATTTTATATGTAACTAATATTGTTACAGTCGCGAATGACTTATGGATCAATTCAATATACTATGTTTATATTTTTAAATATTTTAATTTATTAAATATTTTTAAGTAGAGGCCAGTCATGGCGCAAGGGCACAAAGTGTGACAGTAAAACCGACTGGTTGTGATTTCGATCCACACTCGAGGAGATGAAATATTTACTTAAATTTATATTTCCATTTCTTCGCTCTGGTGTAGAGGCAAAGCGCGGCGTTGGCCACTCAACACGCAATGTCTCCAGAATTTGGCAGAAAGTGGAGAACGGAGTATTTTAACACCCTCTGCCTATCCTGCTGTGTAGGGGAACAGCATGAAGCCAATTTGATTTATTTTTAAGCAAATATGTATGTGGATATATGTGTGTGGCTTGTAGTATTCATATACCATTTTTTATTGTATGCTAATTCATGAAAAAACTATAGGTAGCAATTAATGGTACGAGAGCCGAAGTGGGAACTTCAGGATTTACTAGAGCGCGGCCGATTAATATACTCGGTTAAGTATTTCCACTAAATATGAGTTCAAAATATATAGCCGTCCGCCTAAGATAACAGATCAGATTAGTAAAAAAATTGATCATTTGAAATTCTCGAGCGTGTCAGATTAAAGTAGAGGGGGTTAGTTACACACTAAATCGTGAATATTCGAGAGACGTAAAGAAAGGGGGAGACTACAAAGTTGTAAAAAAAACGTTATCTCGACACTCTCGAGTATGGCAAAATTTTTTTTCTAACGAATTTCACAAGCCGAAGTAATAAATTTGATCGGTAATGGAAAACCTTAATACAGCTACCGGTTGCTTATATCCCTCTCTCCGTATTTCTATTCTTCTCTCATTCTTTCTCTATCTATAAGTATAACTCTCTCACTTATCGATGAAGATGATTATTTAAAAAGATAGTCATAAAAAATTGTCAGACTATTATATATGAGCTTTTTTTCAGATTCACTTAACATTTCCTTAGAAAATCTGACGCTCTCGAACAATTTTATTTTATTTTTTTTTCATTTTTAAATCTTACGTACGACCACCCACCCCATCATGGAAACAATCAGCTTAAGGACATGGTCATCACTATCTGAAGCACTCAAGTATGTCAATGCAACAGTTGTTTTTTTACATTCGTAAATCTATAGCCGCTCACCTCACCAATTAAAAGATATGTATTATATATCACATTTTTTCTTGTTATAATCTAAGCTTCGCACCTTAATAGATTTTACTATCTTCGGCTCCCGCACAATAACTTAAAGACACTGTACACTAAACGTTACGGTAATTCCGTTACCATAGCAATGCAAAACAAGCAAACAATACAATACTGACGTGTAGTGAACGTGTTTAAGCATTTAACAATAAAGGCAAATAACCTTCACCATTAAAAGAGATCCGTTTCATTAAAGAGCACAAACTGTTTGTGTAATCATCATGGATCTTAATATTATGGATAAGCTGCGCATTCTCAAAATCGACACTGAGTTACGACCAGATATCAAAATGAAGCCACTGAGCCGGTACTACTTTACAACTTCTACGAATCCAGGCGAACAGTTCTTTGTGTTCGCGTCGGCGGCGGCGTGGCTCATTCGCAAAACCGGTAAGACGTTCGATCAACCTAACGAAGAGGACGACCCGAATTCTACAATCGCATCTATTCTTGATATATTACGAGACAAGGATATTAATGTTGACTTTTCGTCTCACAAATTGAAGCAAGGATACGGTGATCAAGTGTGTTTCATACTAAATGCTTTAGCAGATGAAGCGCTTAAGTACGAAAATTTCGAGTGGCAGCAGCCAATAACAAATGTACCTGACGAGGATCAATCACCAGATGACGTTGATCAAGTTGAAGACGAGACTGAAATAATTTTGGACAAAGTTGAAGAAGAAATGGCGATATATTCGGAGGAATCAGAAGGTGAATTTCTTGAAAAAGACGAAAAAGAGACAAGTACTAGTAAAATTCATGATTGGGAGGCTTGGAAGCTTGAATTGGAAAGAGTAGCCCCAGCGTTAAGATTGAAAATCTCTGCAGACGGTCGAGACTGGCGGGCGAGGCACGCTCAAATGAGATCTTACAAAGAGGAACTATACGATAGATTCAAAACTACTGGCACGCAATTAAACAAATTACATAACAACATAAATTCTGTGATGGACAAAATAACAGCAAGAGAAAACGTTTTAAACGAGCAATTTGAGCCTCTAGTACGACAATATGGCTCTCTTTTAGATGAATTGAGTAAAGTGACCAACGAATATAAAGATGTGAGTGTGGGGGTTACAGAAAGGCAGGAAATATTAAACGAATTAACTAGTAAAGTGGAAATGATAAAACAAAGAACAGAATCTAGGGGATCATCCATGAATGATAATTCTCCTTTAGTGACTGCTAAAAAAGCTGTAGAGACGCTAAAGAAAGATATTCAAGAACTTGATTTCCAAATAACCATCCTCCTTTGGCTTCTAATATCGAAAGAGAATCCTAAGAGCAATAATTATTTGGCTACTGCTGAATCTAGAATTGCTAGTTCAGAGGTCTATTAATTTACTCACTGTCACTTTTTTGAAAATATAAACGTCGAAATTTTTATAAACGCTTTAACGATGACGACGTAGCCCGATGAAAGCGTATGGCTTAGTTGATCAGAGCGCTTGGACGGTTTCCAAGAGGCGCGGGTCGAATTTTTTTATATGTTTTATAAAAAATAATTATCTACACTAAGTGTGGAATAAAACCAAATCTGAAAAAAAAAATACTCACCGTTTCATATTTACACATGTAGTTCAACCCCATCGACCACATATCTGCTTTTGGCAAATACATAATTATAGAAATTGATGTGTATAGTAAAGCAGTTAATAATTATAGAACTCGATATAATAGTTCCTGAATTAAATATGTTTGCGAAGGTAAGGCAAATAATAACCTCTAAGGATTTTTATGGACAAACGTCGTCTGCATACAAAGCTGTTTCTTCATTTTACATGTTAACTAATTGATAATTTGTTAAGAGTATCAAGTGGGAATACACTGAGAAATAAAGTGAATTCTTATATTTAATTTATCTGCACACAGTGAAAGCGATATGATAAAAAAAATATAATACTTACAAAAATTACAATAATATATAATATAAATATTATTATTATTTAGTCAGGCAATGGATTTTATATGTAAATAAAACTAATAAGAATTTGTAAAAAAGATTTATTGGTTGTGGCAAATAAACAAGCGTGTGATAAAATATACGATACTATTTTGTCATAACTAAATATAAAAATATTTATTTATTAATAAAATGATACTAGGCAAGACATTCAAAATCATAAAAGTAAAAATTTTAACTCTTTAATAAACACTTATCTGACAATATAAAACTAAATCATAAGTAAATATAATATTTGGTATAATTATAGGAACATACAATGATCAGAAAAAAACCTATATAGAGCGTGAAAGAGTATTACTGCTAATATACGATATAAGATCGTTAGAATTTTGATCTAATTACTTTGATATAATCAATTTAAAACATAAAACAAATTAAACAAGCTTAATACGTTATATTTGTCACTTTTAAAAAATAAAAAAAACCAAGAAATCACAAAAGCAGAAACAATGATTAAAATTAAAGCGTTTATTATATAACAAAATTAAATATAAATATATGTTATTTCCTATATACTTGAAGTTTATTTTATTCATCTTCATTGTTTTTCTTATTGTACCCATACAAAATTATGTAAAGCAGTTTGATATATAAATTTTATTTTCAATCAAAATGTATTTGTGTTAATAATACTACACTAGGCGTAACTTAGTGAATATAACTAGATTAGCTGCCCGTATAAATGATTATAAAGTAATAATAAAAATAATAATACTTTAAATTGATCTATAAAACTACAAAATCTTCTATTTTGCGTAAATTACATACATTGTCATATAAATTAAGTATATAATTTTTGAAATTAGAGCTCGCTGCAGGGTAGGCAAAGGGATCTCGGGAATCTTGTGTTATGACACTCCTTTTGCGATAAGATATTCCGTTCCCCAATTTAAGCCGAATTATGGAAGCAATATATTTAGGTTAATTTAATAGACTAGGCCTTCTTGCGGGTATACCATACCTGCATTTCAATCCTCACAGTACTATCAATTTTCGAGACATTGCATGTTGAGTGGCGGACCTCAACGCCGCGAAAGTAAAGTTAATAACTCATTTGAGTTTTTATTTTTATAAGAAAAACTAGGAATGTGTTTTGGAATTTTGATTTTTTTTACTAATTATCTTTTAAGAAAATCAAAAATTGTATTATCATTACTATCTATTGATTCCTACGTCATTTAGGAGTTAATTATATAGTACACTCCACGAGTCGTGGCCGCCTGCCACGTGCCGCACGCCGCCGTGGTCGTGAAGTTAGCTGAAGATGGTTGCGGTGCGAAGATTTGAGTTAAGAATTTTTCTCGCCAATGATAAATTTCTTCTCGACAATGCATATGAGGTTCAGAAAAACTAACTTTAAGGTTGCCATTACTCGTCGCCTTTACCGTATTTTATGTACGTTTTGTCTTTATTTAGCCGCTTACGAAACCGCTACCACCGTGTATATTAGCATTTTTAACAACACGTGATAAGAATTCTACAATATTAGTCAATACAATTTATATACATACAAAATTGACGTCATTTAATTATTTTCCATATAAATAAATAAAAAAAAACAGTAAAATAAATAAAAACACTAGTAAAAATAGCCTCTTAAATTGAATAATAATCTCAAATATTATTATTATGTCATATTGTTATGTTTTGGTATCTTCAAAGGTAACATTATATTTTCTTTTCAGGTCATCCATGAATTCTTGTTTCAATAGAGCAAGGCATCTGAAATATATGAAAATATCAATTTTAATATATTTTCTTAAGCTATTATTAATTTATGTTAGACATATTTTACTCTTAAACTGAATTTACAAACACATACGTAAGTATATTTACAATAACACTTGTCATTTGTAACCGTCACACCAGAAAATAGCATCAGCAAAAAAAATATAACAAATAATAAATAAATAATACAGTATTGTGTTCTTATGCCATTTCATTCAGAATTCAATGGATGCCAATATTAAAAAAAGTACAAGTTCAGTCCGAAATTTATAATAATTCTAAAAAAATAGTTTGGACACCTGCACACAATCTCCCCCATAAATTATTAAAAATTTTAGATTGATTAATAAATCAAAATCTCTAATCAAAAATTCCTTCAATGAAAATGTCTTCAGATACATACAATCTAATATAGACATTTTAATATTATTTATGTATTATTTGTTATTTTTTTTGCTGATGCTTATGTTATGTCATTGTAATTACCTGTTTTTATGTGTTCAGCTTCAGGCTGTATCCCACACAGCAGGGTAGGCAGAGGGAACCTAGTGTTACGACACTCCGTTCCCCACTTTCTGCCGAATTCAGGAGGCATTGCATGTTGAGTGGCGGAACTCAACGCCGCGTTTAACCTCGACACCAGAGCGAAGAAATGGAAATTTAAATTTAAGTAAATATTTCATCTCCTCGAGTGGGGATCGAATCCACAACCAGTCGGTTTTGCATGGTTTGCATTTGGTATAGTAATTTGAGTACTTTTTTATAGTTATTAGGCTCCTCGACTGGAATCAAACCAATAACCATCGTATACAGTCACTTTTTTTAAATACATAATTATTTATTTCATTCATATCTTTCGTTCACTGGAGGCCAAACAAGCAATGGTAAAAAAAATGGCGATACATGGGGGACAGAGTGTCATAATATTAGGTTCCCTTTGTATATCTTGCTAAATGCGGGATACAGCGTAAAGCTATACAGATATAATAATATGAAGCTCTATTATCCTTACATGCGGTAATGTGGGTCGGCTCTAAACGCCGTGATGTCGGGTGACGGCGCGTGTGGGGTGTGCACTACAAACGCATCGGGCAAAACTATCGCGCGGTAACCCTGCGCACGGAGTTCAACACTGTGGGACACCTGTGGGTGGAAACTTTTATTAGTTTATGTTGCGCTAGTTGCTTTGTATAATTCTTTTATTACATTTTTAATATTATAAATGATTCTTAATTTATTAATTGATACATTTTTAAAAGTTCTATAGGCTGGTAATTTTTAAAACCTTTTATAATAATAGAAATTTTAACTATATATGCCTTATTTACGAAATCCTCGCTTAATTTAAACCTAAGCAAGTCTAATATTAATAATATCAGACAAACGTTATAATTTCAAGTATTTTACATATGTAATACCTATTGCAAGCACATAAATTACTTTAAAATATAAATATTATGTACATAATATATACTTATATTTTATTTTTGCGTATTTCTTTACAATAAAGGTAGAGCCTGTTGCGTTGTGACACTTTATTTTGTTTTCCTTGACCGAATTCTATAAAAATTATATATGATTTATCAGCTTAATGCAGCAACTTTTCATTAATATATATTATTATTAACAAATGAAAATATGATTTAAAAAGGAAATTTGAGTGATAAAAGAGACAACCAGAGACCTCGGTTGCCAGTGGTGTAAAGTTAAAAAAAAAAAAATTAAAATAAAATTACCTTATTCCAGCCAAAGCCTGAAAACCTAGTGTCATATTTAGGCACTGAGCGATGAACTACTAGATAAGGCTCGTAGTCAGATTGCCAGTCCACCTGCATAGTATAATTTTTTATCACTATTTTACTTAATTGTATCTTATTTTTTTAAGATCTATAGAAAAATACAAAATTTATTTTGGTTACTTAGCACTACTGAATAGTTTTAATTTTTAAATATGATTTAATTATAAAAGTTTCTTTTAAATTTGTTACATAAATATATTCAGGTAGACTTTTTGAATTAAGATGATGTACACAATATAACTCCTAATTCATATACTTTTATAGTAACGAGACATTCAACTATAAAAATTATAAACAAAAATCTATTATTAACACTATGAGTGTAAGTTCTATTCCCACTCAGGGGAATGAATTATTAAATATTTTCATTTCTTTGATTACATAACAAGTTACTGGAGGAAATGGAGTGTCTTAACACTACGTTTTTACTACATAATGATTAGTTTTAATTTAGCCTATTACCTCATACGGTGCACTAGCAGTGGTCCATTTGGTGTAATTAGTGGCTCTGTGTCCTTTAGGCCACTCTCTAACCCTGAACGGCCCGACATCACCCCCTGAGTGGAGAATGGACAGGCGGGAGAGTAACTCTTGTTTGAATCTTGGTGGTGATGCTCGGTACCTTTGGGTTTCAAATGCCGGTACTACTAGACACTGGAAATTTTATTTAATTTTATTTAGATGACTATAAGTTTAAAACTTTAATATACTTAAAAATACACTGGCCAAACTGACAACTTTCTTTATTTAAGTCGGTTAAAATACCAAAACTTTCATCTGAAAATCGCATGAAAATTTGTTTAACCAAACGCAACATGATCGCTGACGAACATACATACATATGTATGTATGTATGGTATATACATAATGAATGTAAATAAAATTGGAAAAAACAATCTTTTATCTGTGAATAATATATTTGATTAGAAATTCTCATAGGTTCATACAAACCAATACAATTTGTAGGCTGATGTACACATAGGCTAATAATTTATGCTAAGACTTTATATAATTTTGCTATAATATAAAAATAAGATTAAGCGGGCGAAGCCACTTTTGGGTCACTAGCATAAAATAAAAAATGAAGTAAAAGATTAATTCCGATATTAAATTAAAGGAACATTTACTTACCTTTTTCTGTGGATAAGGGTTAATAAGTTTGGTAGCAGTTCTCAAATGTTCATATAAACCGGCCATAGGCACGAAATCTACGTCCATTAGGAAAACGTACGGCGTATTCACATTTTCTAAGGCAACATTACGTAAATAATTCACTGGGTAATGAACCTGAAATTTAAATAAATACTATTATTTTTATCAGTAATTTGCGGGTAGTTACATATTATATATTATTTTGTAAAATTATTTAAGAGCATTCCCAGTAGCAGAAATCAGTGTTGCCATACACTAGTGTAGTAAAGGAAAAAAAGAAATATTATTTTTAAATGCTTTCGTAACAGTATGGGTAGATTTTTTTAAGCAAATAAAATTTGGTCCAAGGCTCTAATATAATGTTGGAAAGAGATAGCGCCAGGTTTGTACTGAATATACGAGTAAAATAAAAAAAAAATAATTATGACCTACAATAGTAAGAATATTTACCGAATCGTGTTTAAAAACAAGATGGTATCCTATATTGTTTCTCGAACTAAGTGTTGACGACCAATCACGTATAAAGCTTTCCAGCTTTGCCACTTCACAATCTGATAAATATATTGCCGCGCTTAAAGGACCTAAAAATAAATAATTATAAATATAAAATTACTCTAATACTAAATAAATTTGAGAATAAACAAGAGAATGCTATATGGAATAGTCATTAGTGGGACAGTTGTGGGTTCTATTATCGATTGGGGTGATTAAATATTTTCTGATATGTCTAACATACAGTATGAAGCAACACTATATATCGTAACCAACTTATCCCAAAAATCTGTGTCTAAACTCAAAAATTAAAAACGAAGAGTGGGAAAATATTATTTTAATAACAGAAAATCATAAACTAATTTTAATCAAATAAACTAATTTTATACATATACTTTAAAAATACTACATTTGATTTGATGACTACAATATCAAAACCTGTTACTAACTGGTTCAAATCCTGCTCAGAGATAACCTAGGCGAACATAATGTGTATTGACACACAAAATAAATGAGCAAACACTATAGAAAAAAAACGTACATACCATCCCAATTCTTAACCAATCGTTCCAAGAACTGCAACCTATCCATGGACAGTTGTAAAACTAGCGTAACGTCAAAATTATCAATGTTAATGTAGTTATAATCCATGTAGTAAAGATGGGTTCTTAGTTTAACACGCTGTGCTGCTCGAAAACTTAGGCATAAATCCGAATGATTCATCTGTAAAGCAATAATATTTTTTTTGGTTTTCGAATAAAAGAGGCCATCGTAGGGGCACAAGCGAGCAAGTGAATGTAAAAGCAACGGTTGCGGGTTTAATTCCAAAGTCGGGATTCCACTTATTCGCTCTGGTACCAAGAACAATCACGGCGTTGAATTCCGTCACTCAACACGCAGTCTTAAAAATTAAGTTTAAAGTGGAGAACAAAGTATCTTAATAATAGGTTCCCTCTGCCCTGCTATATGCGGAATACAGCGGGAAGCAGAAAAATAATTGATTTTGCGAGTTGAATGGCAAAACTCAATAACTCAATAATCGAATCGAATGTGAATCGAACCCACAAAAATGCAGTTAGAACCCACAAAAATACACTACAAATATTGATTTTGTAAATTGCTACAGCAAATTTAAAATAACTAAATGATAATAATCAACCGTTCAGTTCCGTCACTCAACACATAATGTCTCGAACTAGGAGCCTATCTAGCTACGAGGGAAAAAGCGTGTTTGTTCACGCGGGCTAAGCTATATGTAAAATCTAGTACCTTATATGTCACAACCTCCTTTTGGGAACAACGGTGTAATTTCTCCCTCAAAAGATTCCCATCAAAATTGACATAGGACTGGTGGATATTTCTAAAATATTCGGCGTCTCGTATACGAACACTGTACTTACTGGGCGAGTTCCAATGTATTATCTAAAAAAAAGCAAAACAAAAAACTATATTGTCTTATGTTTTGTATATTTCCACATATAATGTAATAGTTATAAAGCCTAAGGGTTCGATTGAGGTTCGATCCAGACCCAGTATAAAAAATAATGAACACATCCTGGCACTGACATGACAACGAGCGGCGTTGAGTTACGCTACTCAATAAACTATTATGATAAAATTTTACAAGTCACTCCACTTATCATATTATAATATAAAAATACATAGATTTAAAATTTATGTCCATTAAGGCATTCTAATTATAATCATTTCGTTTATTGTATTTATTCAAATAAACACAATAAATTAGTTATAACTTGCAGCTTAATTATAATATATGTCTAATTAGAATATTTATTCAATTTTATTATTAACAGATATATGAGGTATATATGTAGGTTTTTGGTTTCATCAATTAATAAATAAGGTGTTATTTAAATAATTAAATTGAATTCTTTTAAATTAAATACAAATTGCTTCTTATTCAAGATAAATTGAATTTAAGACAATAATTTGGATGCAAATGCATTGGTTTTTAATTGAATGTTTTTTTAATAAATTAAATTTTAATCCAAACTTGATCAGATTTAATTTGTGCATGATACATTTATTCTTGATTTAATTTTGATGGTTGATGATGATGAGAAAACAAAAACTTTTTCCATACCTTCACACTTCTAACATCTTCCTTATAACAA